>JAHWFP010222233.1:17784-33382 GCA_023313725.1 Lithobius niger | reverse complement strand
CCGGTAGTGTATCGAGGAAATTTGATAAAAATGGCTAACGAAGTACTATCCCTTTAATACTGTCTTGTGGTTTATTGTTGTCACCTGAATGACAGTCGACACAATGAAATGGTTCTGGTGACGATTTCGGGTTAAAAACGCTGCCAATTCGTGACATGTGAAAATAAACGCGGGTTAATCGCGAATGTGACGCGATTTTGACGCATGTCACCGACTGCGGCAAAATTACGTCATTTCGAGGTTCGCGTTTAGCGAGCAACTCGCCCCCAGGTAAAAGAATGACTCTTTCACGTTCTGTAGGTCTCGGGTTCAATCCTGAAGCGCCCCTCCTCCCCTTTCAGTACCTTCCCTTTTGAAAAGAGCCCTGAAAATAACGTTCGTGTTCATGTCGATTGTAGAACGTATGAGATTTTGGCATAGCCTACCTAGCGTAAGGGAGAAATGGCCCTTCTCCATCGTGAGATAACCTACAACAGTTGAAAATGACGTTGAATCGGAACTTCTGGTTTTTCTTTCTTTCTTTTGCACGCGTTTATGGCAGAGTTTATCGTAGCTGCTTGAAGAAGCTGTCTAATCCGTAATTTAAACAAAGATGACCCTAGCATATCCCTTCCAGACCAGGGTAGTGTGAGAGTCTACCAGACTCTTTCAGCAGTCATGGGTTATATTTTGGTTAATTCCGGTCATTCTTCACAGCCCACCACAATCGGAAGGTTTCAATCACGAATTCCCTGATTAGTCCGTCCCATTGCTAAACATCTGACTTAAGGCTCAAAATTTCACCAATCTTCTTGCATTATTTAAGGCAAAGTCTCATAGTAAAAACGACGACAAGAACCCCAACCCTTACGATTAAAACGGGCGAGCGTGTCAATTCTTTGGCCAGAAGTTGAAACTGGTACGTCCTAAATGACGTCATGCACGAAGGACAGTTATTTTTTACAAGGTGTAGATCGCTGAAGCCAAAGCGAGAAACTGGAGGGGGGGGGGGGGCGATGAATGGGAAATGCCCGTGTGATGGGCAGTGCATCTGTTAGCCCTGCTCTTGAGAATATAAAGAGATTGGGGGTGGGTGGCGCAAAGTGTTTGTCACCATTAAGCATGTGATTACGCATTAACTGAACCTATAGGTAAGTATTTTTTGGAAGAATGGGAGGAAAGAGGGGAGGGGGACAAGACACGGGTGGTAGAAGATGAAAGGAAAAGGGGAGTATTCCAAGAAGAAATTTGTCTCATTCAACGTTTAGGCCACACCTGCCGAAAACTGGGAAACAGCAACGGGCGAAACAAAACCCGGGCGAAGCCGGGTACAAATGCTAGTTCATCTATAAGAACTTCAATTTTCTTCAAAAGTCGCAACCTCAAGCTCAGAAAAATTAAATAAAAAAAAAATCAAATGAAACATTCCAACTTCATTCCAATTTCTAAGAATCTTCCAGCATAATGTTTTAAGTCGAGAGTTGCTTCCTTTATCGGCTAGAAAGAATAACTGCATCCCATTTTCAACGCCGACAATTTCCCAAACCACAAAATGTAACAAACTCGTTCCGCCTCTGCCTTTCCAGTTCGTTCTCCATTAAACTTTCCGCAGCCCCATTTCTCAACGGAACTGGAAAGTGGCTAAAATCACCATACTTTGCCTCCCATTCTCTCTCTCAGTGCACTAAATTCGGCCATCAGTACAACAATAGGAGGGAAGGAAGGGAATATTTCAATTTTGGTAAAGCCTGCTAATTTCCCTCCGTTAATTGTAGAGTACGTAAGTTTGGCTACTCGTCACAGAACGAAGAAGCGGCTCGACTAGGACCGAATCCAGGCTATAAGTTCATCAATTAGTCTGCTCTAAGGCAATTAAGAGTTTGCCGTGGAATTCCCACTCGGACGCGTTTGATTAAGTTAACCGTGTAGCTTTGGGCAACTGATTCTTGTCATACCAGCCGTCGCCGACATTTAAAGCTATTTAGAGGCCAAGGTTGAAACTACCGTTAGAAACGAATCATATTTGTCCCTACTTTTAAAGCTGGTTGCATTTCTATACAAGAGCTAAAATGAAAATTAAACCTAACCCGGCAACCTTTTGTCCCGACGGTACGAAAACTAGACTACTGACACTTTGAAATACACCTGAACACCTACGACTCAAGTCCGTAGCTTGTTTTATACTCGAATTTTACTTAAACTGTTAAATTTGGAAAACTACGGCTTTACCTTAAAAGCGAATTCGAAAACTGGCCCAGAAAAAAAGGAACATCTTTACGTGGCTCTTTCTTTCCTAGACAGGAAGTTTGTAAACCGGAAGTTTCCGTTCGGGAATTTGCATCAATCGTATGTAAAATATTCTTAAGTCCCAAAATTTTTTTTTGAAAACCCTAATAAGTCGGTATGTTAGCTTGCCGTCACACCTTGCCATTAAAAAACAGATATCCGTGAGAAATAGGTGATTTACCGGCGATAACAGCTCATTTGCTGGAAACGGGGCAGTCCAATGTCTCGGGAGCTACCCCGAGACATTTAATTCGATTAAAAAAAGGGAGTAGGCCGTAAAGAGTTATAATGAATTTTTCGAATAGTACTTCTGTCCAGGTTTAAGCCTGACTTCATCGCGAAAGATTCGAAGTTTATGGATCATTCACGTACGAGGTCTGTGTTCGTTGGTCTAGCGCTAACGCAGTGCCTTTATTCTCATATTTTTCAGGAATTTAAGTTTATTAGTTTACTAATTTATTTAGTTTACCGTATGTATGAAGCTTTTAGTTAATTTTGGAGCAGAAAAACCACGATTTAATGGGATGAAACAGTGATTTCCTTGAATGTATGAAGCTTTTTAGCTAATTTCTGGCGAAAAATTACTATCTTAATGTGCTTTACAGTCAGAAATCGTGAAATAACCTAGTTACAGCACCCTTCTCCCTGGCTATAATTTTATCGCTTAAAGCTGAACATTTTAAGCAGGAAAATTACTTTTCATGTAAAAACAAAAGTGAAAAACTTTCCAAAGTTCTTATGAACTTGTTTTGCAGGAAAGAATAAAACAGGTTCATAAGAACAATGGAAAGCTTTTCTCTCTTGTTTTTACATGAAAAGTAATTTTCTTGCTAAAAACACTAACAAGAAAATATTAACGTGCAGGATAAATATATATATCTGAAGCTATATGTACTGAGATATACAAAAAATTATTTTGAATTTAAGCGTATTTCTTAGGATATTCCTCCTACTTGATACTTTGTGGGGGGGGGGGGGGGCATGTCTAATACCCCCCCAAAATAATCCGAGCTGGATTTGGGTACTGAGATACCCAAGTTGATACGTCATTGGGTTCTCATTTGAGCGCTCTTAAACGAGAACTGGGGGGGGGGGGGGGGTGAAGTTGACGGCATCCAAGACTGTTACCAAAGTCAGAAGAATGTGACACGTTTCAAATCTCTATGACATTTCAAAATTGTTTACATTTATTCTAGTCACTTTCTAGCGTTATTTACTGCTGTACCCTCTGCACTGCACACTGAGAAAGGGATATTTGTCGTTTTTGCTTTCGACCATTTCAGCGATTATTGCGCATAATCTTTATAAAGCAGCATTCTGCAAACGTCTAAACTAGTACTCCTAATTTCAGGTAGGGCGAACTTCCCTCGAGTAAAATATGGTCAAGCTGCCCGCAAATCCGTAATGTTCCACAGGGAAGCCAACTGCCTAACTTCTGCTACTTGGCGTAAAGACATGTCGCCTTCCAACCAAGCCTATTCTACGGAAATAAAGCATCCGCGACACATTAGTTGCTGTACCAAGTTTATAACATACGGAAGTTGCCTTGAAATCATGATAGTGTTCGTATACAGTCAGAACAAAAAAAATTAATATAAAAAAAGAACTGTAATAATGGAAATAAATGTTAACCAAGCCCTTAGTTTAAAACTCGCAAAAATTCACTCGAGTTCGGCGTTAGTCATCGTTCATGCCGGGAAGGCCTCTTAGCAGGTAATTGGAAATAAGCCATCAACGATGATTATTAGCTAGAAATAACGTAGTACATTGAGGTTTGATTCAAGTGATGTGAACCGGATTCGAATCGGCGAAACAGTCCATCACGTGATCACTACCATAACGCTTTTACCGATATGGCCACTTGTCCGCTGGCATGAACCAAGACTCCATTCCACCGAGTGTGCTCGGTCAAAGGCAATGGAGAGGGAAACAAAATCTCACTCATAAGTAGTGTTCGGCAGTACACCGGTTCTCACACGTGTACCGCGGTACCAACAATGGAACGGTACCCCTATACCGTGCATTGTTAAAATACTGGTATTGTTTTAATATGAAAAAAAGTGCTAAAATTATAACAATAGTTCATTTAGTTCTTTCGGTGTAGGGCTTAAAACAGTGCAACACTCAGTGGCAATAATGGCAAAATTGAATTTGAATTTGTTTATTGCGAGTATTAGCCCGAAGCTATGCACTCTGTCACACAAATTAATTAACAAACTCTATGCCACACGCCATGGCTGTTTGCTGTGACGTGCATATCACATGACTGGGCTAGTCCAATCAGACGGCCAAACAGCCGTTGTTCTCGTTCGTCATTGGCTAACTCATGGTGACGTCACAGCAAACAGCCATTGCCCATGGTTTAATGCACGCTTACTACAAATTGCAGGAGTGCTAAACAATACACAAATGTGGATTCAAATTTGCATACTTTGATATTACAACCAGCGTTTGTTTATCTTTTCATTTCTGCTTGGATAGGATGTTAACTACAAATTTTAGAACAGATTTTTTTTTTTTTTATCAAATATGTTGTACAATATGCATTCGCATAAATCAGGGGGAAAATATATAAAACAATTGTCCTTTAAAACTATATCAACAAAACACATTTCTCAATAAAATTTGCTATTATTTAAAAATCAGGTGTTGGCACCACGGCAGTAAAATACCAGATACCGCCTCATTCACAAGTACTGAAGAAAATCGAATACCGGGGTACTAAGCGTAGTACCGGCACCGATTAAAATATTTCTGGTACCGCCCAACACTACTCATAAGACTCAACGAAGGAGAACATTTGGTCGAAATCCTGGTCACGGTATAGTGAACTTAATAATGGGTTTAGTGGTTTATCGTTAGGCCAGTGGCGAAATGGCCACATCGGTAAAGGCATGATCTGGAGATGGATTGGTTCGCCGGCTCGAATCCGGGTCACGCCGCATGAGTGAAACGTAAGTGCACAAAGGTGGCTTACTGTACTACGTTATTTCTAGTGCGTGATTTTAGTTGATGACTTATTTCGTAACATACGCCGGTCTAGCCAGTTCCCGCATACCTGAGCGAAATACTGTAGTGGGCAGTATGTAATAAAAACGGTGCCGACTGCCCCCTGCCTCCTCCTCCGGACTCCCCTGCAGCCTGCCCACTTACATTCTGTCATGCTATGGTCAGATCCCCCCCCCTACCGGGTAACCCCTTTCCCATCCCGCACCGACTGCATTCCTCCCCCCTCCTCCACCGCACCGGGTTCCCCTATTGTGTGGTCTGAATATCCCCTATTGTGTGGTCTGAATATCCCCATCCCCGCTTCCCCTCCCTTTGAACCCCTGCTGATTTGTTTTGTTATAGAAGTAAATTTCTTTTTTCAATGGGGACGCTCAATTGCCAATTTCTCCGTTCTGATACCAAGCGCAATAAACCCAACAACCGTCGTGCATGCAGTGATTGTTACTCAACCAACTTTGAAACTCTTCAAGTCGGCTAAAAGAGCTAACATTCTTAAAACAATATTTCGATTGTTACTGATTGTTACAGGCCACATCCGTTTGTTTGATATTGTCGGTCGCTCGCCCTCTTTCATTGTAGTGCATAATGATGAATTTGCTTGCCCAGCCTAAGCGTATTATACTATACAAAGACTTTTATATTATATACATAAATTTCTGTCTTTATTATTTTGGTAAAATTAGATTTTTTTGCGATTTTTTTGTAGCCAGGAGGCAAATTCTGTGGCTTCTTTTCCAGATGACCTTGATACGAGCGGTGAAATATAAAGCATGAGTTAGGACATGAACACTCCCTCGTCCTAGGCGGGTATATGCATTAATACGCTCCTGCGTCGACCCATTGAACACCCTTAGACCTCCATTTGCGGCGGTGTAGGTTAAATAAGCGGCTGCAGCGAATACCTAGTCGCACCCGGTTTTCTGTACACTTCCGCCGTTTCTGTCACTTTCGAAAATCTTGAGCCGGGTCCACACCTCTATCACGCACTGCAACAGCGCTCTCTATTATATAATATAAACGAGTAACGGTCACAATTACCGGTTAAAAATGTGTTAGCTTTTAGGCCTAGTTTCAGATTTTAAGCATAATTGTCAGCTTTTAGGCCTAACTTTTACCAACCGTTTTAATGTCGTAAGTAGCAGCTAACGGAGAATTCAGTTGTTTATTCATGCAACACGGTGTCGAAACTATTTTAAATGAAACTAATGTGTGTCGTTAACGAAATCCATTTGTTTGTGCGGTTGCGTGTCTTCCTGCAGGGTTTAAATGCGACGATCAAATGTTATTATTCATTGATTTACGTCGAGAAAGCCTATTAGCCATAAGGAAGCAACAATGTTTTAATTTCCCGTGTTTCTTAACCAATTTTTGGGCGTTGAACCTAGTGGTGAAAAGCGTTTGTCTCAATATGTTAACCGTTCTGCAGTTGAAAAAAGCGACGGACAAAGTCGCTGCTACTGTTAGTCCTCCTAGCAGTTTCGGCTGTACAGAAGACTAAAAGGAAAGCCACTTAAAGTGGCACTATCACCGATTGAAAGTAAGCAGAACCTGGCAACATCTAGTGCTATCTAGTACTATCTAGCACTTGCTTGCACCAAGCGAAGGAATGTGCAACGGCATTTCTTTTACGAAATTAACGAAACGAAATTAACGAAACAAACAAACCACGACTTTCTTATTTATTGATTAAAAATTTGGTTCGTCCTCGTGCACCAGGGAGCAAGCTGTAAAGGCTAACAATATCACCGCCCATTGTTGGCGCAATGGTATTTTCGTACGCTTTTCAATCGGTGATAGTGCCACTTTATAGGAGCAGAATTTTTGGCGTTCCTAGGGCCTCACTTTAGCGTATTTTGGTTCTAAATCAGATCGGTACTTTTAAAGCAATTTCCAACATCCCCTTTAGTAGACAATCTTTTACCCGAGGAGAACCCATACCGCAACACCGTCCCACGAAAACACGAGCATCGTTATCAAAACACACTGAAAACGTCGGAAAATGTGCGTAACGCGTTTACGTTTCTCGTAATCTGTCTTTTCTCTAAATGGAGGACGTATCGTTATGTTTCGCATAGGCGTGGAATAACAATGGTATCTCGGGGAAAAGGGAAAATAAATCGTCACTATGACGTCATTCCGCTGACGTTTCACGCGTTGTAAACTGTCGCTTCTCCGGCGTCTGTCGTAATCTTTTCTGCAGTGAGTTTCGCGCTTCGAGAGAAGGTTTTTTCTCCTTGACACTTTTGCTCACGATGGACGTCTTTTATGGAAAAAAAATGTGAAAAAGGTGATAGAAAGTCCGTGGGGGGATGGGAGGGGGGGGGGGAGTACGGTGGAGAAACATTTGAACAAAAAGTCGCCACCTTTTACCACAAGCTTTTATTTGCCAGTCAAAAGACGAACGTGTAAAAAAAAAACATCGACATTTTTGGATGCCAGATGTCGCCAGAAGACGTTCGTTGCTCCGACCACAGATGGTGCCACCTTTTATATTTCTTTGATTCACGTTTTTCTCTCGTTGTAGTTCTCGTGATTTCTCGGGTTAAGAGTGCAGCGAGCCCAATCCGTCAAAAATGTTTAAAAATTTGACATGGCGGAAGGAAGAAATGAGTTTTAAAAACCTGTTTTTTTTTTATTGTTTTTATTCGTGAACGTAAACGTGAAATTGAAAAATTCTTTTAGATTTGAAAAAAAAGCTGAAGAAAAAAAAATATAAAAAACGGTAAATTTTGAGATTCAGTTTTTTTAAAAAGCATTTCTTGACAATTTTATGAAATCCATCAAAAGAAGAACATTCTTTCCACCTCGAATTCCCCAAGCGCTATAATTAATAAGAAAAGCCTAGTCATATGCACGCTTACATAGGCGTATTTCTAAAACATTGTTAAAATACTACTTATAATAGCAGTAACTGACTGGTAAGAGCGTAATATCTGAACTAGAATCAACTTCTAATGGCAGTTCATGACCGTTTAGAGTACAATGAATTATATACATTTGTTGCTGGTAACATTAGCAGCGAGCGAATTCATTTCGTCGAATTCGGGGCTAAACTCGTCTGTGACGTCATCAGAATCATAATCAGATGATTAAATTACCAAATGTGCTTTTTTTTTTCTTGGAATACGGCTGGATTTCCTTCTTCCAGCCATTTATACTTGAGGTTTATGAGACGCGGAAGCCGTATCGTCTTTAGGTTTGCTAGACCTGCAAACCTGGCTTAAATGTCCGATAGTCCCACAGGCTGAGCATGTGTCTTTTGAGCCTGCAAACGGCCTTAAAGTAGGACGAATTACCACAACAGAAACATGATAAATCTCATGGATTTCTTGAATGGCATTATATACTGACTTTTATTTCTCACAGCGTTCGTTTTAGACCCCTGAAACGGGTAAAGATTTTTTTCGCTCGTTCCTGGGCAAGAGCAAATTAGCACTGCCCCAGGGTCTCACTTGACTCTTAAAAATCAAATGGGCACTTTTAACGCAATTTCCAACATCTCCTTTAGTAGACAATCTTTTACCCGAGGAGAACCCACACCGCAACACCGCCCCTCCAAAACACGAGCATCGTTATCAAAACACACTGGCTCTCAAATGTTACTTTAGATGGGTCTAAGGCAAGTAATGGTTTCAAAGTGTTGGGATTACGTAACGTCACCACGAACCTGTCTCTCAACGTGGTTTCAAGCTTAGTACTATCTATAACGCTGTAATTGCAATGGAATTTAAGCCTCTTTAACTCGGGTAGTCAGCAATTGATTCCTGCAACCAGTGCACTTACCTTTGGACATTCGCACTCTCACCAAGGAAGTTCGGTTTCGGGCAAAGATTATTGGTCAATAAAGTGTTTATTTCGTCTAACGTTTTCGTTTTTGGTGCGTTAGGTGCGCATACGTTTTTGCTCCTTTTATTTTGTTAAAAGAAGCGCAACCTTCTTGTCGGCCGCAACTTCATACAGAAAAGTTTAACTCTACTCTCTCGAAATAGACTGGCAAAGTCTCTATACTTTGGGGTCAAACTCTTTGAATTTTTTATGTGACAAAGGCATGATATCCAAAATATCTAAACTTAAATTTAAATTTTCTTCGTCACCTTCCACAGTTAAACTTGATGAATCAAGCAACAAAGGAATGTCTACCTAAGAATTCCACATTTGAACTCGCATTCGTTGTAACAGAGCAACAATTAGAAGACCAGAACAATTACTAGTTTAAATCGAAGTTAGAAAACCCCACAACGAAACTGTTTCTAAACACTGAATAATCTAGGCTATACCCCGGGGCGCCGGAATTGTATCGACACGGAGTCACGCTAATTCTGGGAATTTCTTAAATGCTGACTCGTGTGTGGGACCCGGAATTACAGTAACTCCGGACTCTTAATTTGCTTTAAAAGTGTCTGAAATAATCCGGAATTGTGGTAACGCGGAGTTGCTCTTAATTTTTCTGAAATACGGATGCCTGCTATAGGGAACCGGAGTTACCATAAATAAACTTGCCTGCCTCGCTCGCTGCGGCTATACATATACAGATAAGCTTGTGGTAACTCCGTGTTGCCACAATTCCGGATTATTTCAAACACTTTTAAAGCAAATTAAGAAACCGGAGTTACTGTAATTCCGGCTCCCACACGCGGGTCAGTATTTAACAAAATCCCAGAATTAATGCGACTCCGTGTCGATACAAGTCCGCGCAGGCTCGGACTGGCCATAGTGCCATTGTACCATTGGCACAGGCGCCCTTTGGTTACCATATTTTCGACGCCCATTTTGTAGTCTATTTTTTTCCTCCTCACTGAAGAAAAATGATGATTCCCTGGTAACAGATGACATTTCCTTTCAGGCTCAAAGTTCCTACTCTCTTCTCCCTTCTTTTACTTACGTTTTTATACGCATTTTTTTTTAACTCCACCGCCCCAACCCACACCAAAATTTAAACACCAAAAAAACCATTACTTGAAATATAAAATGTGTGTTGAAAAATGTCTTCGAAGCCAAAAATGACAGAATATGAAAATACAGTTGGAGGCACATAATCTCATCAGAGTTTCCTGTAAAACGCATGGCGGGGGGGGGGCCCCCCCCCCCCCCCCCCCCTCGTACGCCCCTATACGCCATTGTTTTCGATCTGTCACCTTTTTGTCAAAATAAAAACTGCAAGTGACTACTGAGAAAACTGGAAAGTTTCAAAGAGAATGCTGAAGCAGTAAATGAATTACGTCCAATTTCAAACATGTCCTTCCTACATTCGTTTCCACGAGGTTGCTCCCTTCTTAATTACTAGTTCACGATCTTGTTCGTAATCAGATTTCCAATCAATCGCATCACTTAATTCCAATCCCCTCTTTCCTCCCCAGACTCCAATCAACTCCGTGAATTAAATTTCCCTAAGGGCAAAAAAATATTGTGAATCTTTATTCACAGGTTACTGAATTCAGAGTGTCAATAATTAAAGGGGGAGGGGGGGGGGGGGGGGGGCGTACATTTGCCGAACAAAAAAATAATTTGGTTTCGTATACATCAATGTACGTTTAAACCCAACAGCTCAGTGTAACGGAATAAATAGCTAGATATGAAAAACGAGATTTGTACACAGCGCCACTACCTGCTGTAATCTGACGAGATTAAATTTTGTTGGGTTTCCGGCGTCGTCAATTTTCTTTCCCAGATTGGCTTATTTTTTTTTTATTTTTTTTTTAAAGAACGAAAAACTTGTTTCGTACAAAATTCTTTAAAAACGATGGAACGTGGAAAAAGATTCACACGTTATCGTGTCGTTAGGTGGCCATAGGCTTAAACTGGTTTCACCAAGACTTGATGAACATATTACGCGTTCGCTTCCTCTCCTTTCAACACCTGGGTTTAGCCATTTACAGTTTGCCAACGTTTTAACTTAGTCAACAAGACAGCTCCAACCTTTACCAGTAGAGTAACCCAAAGAGTTCAAACGGTTTTAGCGAGCATTAACCGCTTCTGGTCATCTGCCCGACGAAGCCCTAAGGCCCCATAAGTAACCAATAAATCTTTAACAATTGACCAACCAACAATGTCAGTTACATATCACTCAATATTAACCATAACCAACATTAATTTAATTTAATTTAATTTAATTTAATTTAATTTAATTTAATTTACAGAATCATGTGTGAATCTGGGACGAGATGACGGACTTGGCGTTTGTTTATTCTCATTTTAAGGCCTGGGTTTAGCCATTTACGGTTGGCCAACGTTTTAACTTAGTTAACATGACAGCTCCAACCTTTACAAGTCAAGTGACCAATGGGTTCAAAGGGTTTTAGCGAGCGTTAACCACTCCTGCTCATTTGCCCAACGAAACCCGAAGGCCCTATGTCTGCAGCATCCGGATTCCCAGGTAACAATGTCAGTTATTTGTCACACGACAATAACCACAACCAACACTAATTTAATTTATTTTAATTTAATTTTACAGCCTTGTTTGCGTGACTGCTGTAAATCTATCTTTTCAAACCGTGTGATTTCAGTTTGGAATGACTTGCCACCAGATGTTGTCACGGCTTCTTTTTTGACAGGTTTCAAAACGAGATTAGCGAACTGTAATCTTGACAAGAACGTCAGGGCTGATAGCTTGACAGCGTGTTTTTTTTTCTTTCTTTTATTCATTTTTGGGGGTCAGTGCTATGGGTCATGTTTGTAGTTTTTTGTTTTGACACGATGTAATATTTGTTTTAATTTTTTTCAAGATTAATTTTTAATATCTATGACAGGTGTTTGCAGTCACAACCTTGACGTTCTCCATTCTCTTCTCTGCATGCTCGCATGAGATAAATTAATCTTTAGCTTTAATTTTTTATTATTATAAAAGTTTAAAAGCAAAAAAATAAATAAAAATAAAAATAACTACGAAGAAGGAAACGCGAGAAGAATTTTCCAGTGCGGTAACACATTAATGTACGGAAATCCAAATAAGGATTGGTTGTTATTAATAAATCGTGGTACCCAAAACCAAAACTGGTAGAAAAACCCGCCAAGTTTCCAAAAACGGTCCGCCTTTGAAGGTAGTGATATCATTCCACCAGGGAAAGGCCGCCAAGGTTAATCCTATTAGTCAAGTTAATCGCACATACAATAGTTCGGAAGTTAAATGAAAATTAGAAGATTGCTACTAGCGGTAGCAATCTTCAAGTTTTCTTTTAACATCCAAAGTATTATTCGGTGCGAGTAACTTGGCTAATAGGATTAACCTTGGCGGCCTTTCCCTGGTGGAATGATATCACTACCTTCAAAAGCCGACCGTTTTCGAAACTTGGCGGATTTTACTACCGGTTTTGGTTTTGGGTGGATATCACAACTTTCATAGGACTGTGAACGTACATAAGGTTACACCGTCTGTTTAAACCCTCATGCCTCAATGTTTAATGCTTCAATCCCATTTTTGCACACACTAACAATCGCTGATTTCGTTCGCTTCGCTCACTCAATCAGCGCATACCCTTGTATTTGCTTATTGTCTAAATTAACTATGTGGCTGAGCGGTGGGACTTTCCATACGACTTTAGTTTAAAAGGATACGAAAATAGGTTTGCATTTGTATTTATTTAATAGCAATACAAACGCAAACCTATTTTCGTAGCCTTAGGACTAAAGTCGTATGGGAAAGTCCCACCGCTCAGCCACATAGTCAATTTAGACAATCAGCAAATACAGCCGTGTCAGTAATGCTGCGTGGTAGGGGGTTTTTGCCTTTAGTCGGAAAGGGAGAGGGTGTAATTTCTTGCAGCCATGACATAAAGGAGAAAGGAAAATGAAATAGGTTTTTTTAGAAAGGGAGAGGGTCAATTTCTCGCGGCCATGAAAGTTAAATAAGAAAGGTATATGAAATAGGTCTTTCGGAAAGGGTAGGGTCAATTTCTTGCAGCCGTGACATAGGTCAGAAAGGCATACGATACAGGGTTTTCGGAAAGGGAGAGGGTTTAATTTCTCGCAGCCATGACGTTTAGGTCAAAAGGGCAATGAAATGTATTTTTTTTTCGGAAAGGGAGGGGCTTCAATTTTTCGCAGCCATAACAATTAAGTCGGAAAAACAAATGAACTACGTTTACATCTGTATTTTTTTTTTATTGAATGAACCTTCAAAGTAACGTGTAGGCATGCAGGACAGTTGCCTACACAAGCATCATCTTGGCTAGGAGATTGGTCACTCAATCGAAATTGAGTGGTCAGGTCCCTAACAACTCAACATCAAGTTGCTGGCTGTGGTGGGACTTCCACAAAACTCGTTTTATCGTTGCAAAATATACGTTTTTTTTTTGTGTATGTAGTCTGCTTGATGCTTGTTGTTTGAATTTTTTATTGAAACTATTATTTTCATGTAGCTATAGTAACCACATTCACATAATCCTTATCTTATTACATAAACTTCAGCAGCAGTTTACTTCTTGGCATGTATTAACTAGGATTATTACGTGTTTGGAGAGGATGCGACTTTCTAGCAGACGGCCTGCTTCATCGGTGTACAACTCGCGTGAGAAGGCTTTTGGTGCGATTCCAGCGCTAGATTCAATACAACGGAGAATGCGCCGGCCATGAAGAACCACCATTGGTGTAGATACTGAAAAACCTCACTAGAGGGCCTCCGAGTTGCGGCCGTTTGCAAATAACTTTTTTTACACGGGTCCACTGGATCCCAGGCGTCTGCAGATCTGCGGCGTCATTCGGATCACGTAACCTCGCTCCCAGAAGTTCTCTGCTCTCACACTAGCTGGCAAATCAAACATGGCGGAAAACGGCACCGATTCAAATGAGCTCAAGTGAGCAGCTACCAGTATTCAGAGCTAATTCGCACATTTTTCAACAATGAATCGACTTCTCATTGCGAGCGGTCACGGGAAGATGAACTTGAAGACGTTTCTCCGGCTTCCTGCATTACGGTTAGTAGGCAAACCCGAGTGAACGCTCGTTCAAATGAGTACGGTAGTTGATCTAGGTTGTTCAAAAACATGTTAACACCTATGAACGATCGAGCGAAATATTAAATATTACGATAAAGTCGATTCATTGATCAAAAATGTGCGAATTAGTTCCGAATACTGGTTACTACTCACTTGGGCCAAGGATGCTTCTATATGTATTTCGTATGATTTCGCAGTGCTATATTCAGTGCTGGAGCAAGAGGGGGGCGAAGGGGGCGGCCGCCCCGGGCGCCAAAAGAGGAAAGGGCGCCAAAAACGCTGCCCCACCCCACTCCAAAAAAGAAAATTGAACTTTAATAAATTCTCGTTTGGCGAAGCTAGCCTAAATACAACTGGTCTTGAAAATTAATTAGTGAGCTTATGAGAGGTACTCTCCAGCTGGCAAGAAAACTCACAAGAACACGAACCTTGCAAAACAAATACTTAATTTTCGGCCCGGTATTTGGGATTGTTCACAATAAAATGTTAAAACACTAAAAAAAGTGAGAGCTGCCACAAATTGTGGACTTCAGACACAGCCACATTGTTGGAAAACATACAATATGGCGGCTGTATGAAGTCCACAACTTGTGATCTTTTTTAAAGTGTTAACATTTTTAGTGTGAACAAGACCAAAATTCCTGGTCGAAAATTAAATAATTGGTTCCAAATTCATGTTCTTGTTATTTTTCTTGTCAGTTAGAGGGCACCTCTATTATAAAATGAATATATTAGTAATCCTTCAAATGTAAATACTTTTGTCTTACGCCTTAGCGTCAGATTCATGTGTTTTCAGTGTTGGCATTATCTGTCTGGCATCGTGATGGGTTCATTTTTGGGTAGATATCGGTAGAGGCGTGGGGGAGGGGCAGGTTGCAATCTGCTATACAAAGCGGGCGCTCAATGAGCTACTGGCCCCGGGCGCTCAAACGCCTTGCTCCGGCACTGGCTATATTACGAGCTTGGGGCACGGACCTAGACTTTGGCGACGATCGAGCACATCCATGTATTTGCATTGAATTCAATGGGAATGATGTGATACGATCTCGTTTCGAGACGTTGTTATGACTACGCAAAACAAATAAAATAATTTTAACATTGAAGATAGATAATTTATGGTTCCTCTCATAACATAGTGTGAAGTGAGAAAATGTTAAATCCAGTAGAAATATAAAAAAAAAAACAGGTTCACAACACAACGCATCATTCACATTCTCGCCTACTGGTTGCTAGGCAACAACAAGTAACGCAGGCAAGCCATCCAAATTCAGCTGCCCAACAGCCAAACTAACAAAATAATTGTGAAATATTGAATTACCACGTTTAATTTTTTTTTTACTTAGTATAAAAAAAAGTAATAAGACGAGTGTTTGTTTTAGCCCCACTTGTGTTTG
>JAHWFP010222233.1:0-14784 GCA_023313725.1 Lithobius niger | reverse complement strand
GATTTGTCAGCTGGTGTGAGGGCAGAGAACTTCTGGGAGCGAGGTTATATGATCCGAATGACGCCGGAGATCCGAACGACGGGCGATGGCCCGTGTAAAAAAAGTTATTTGCCGGCCGCTTTGGCTCGATCTTGCAGGGAAGCCAGCGGAGCCGCCCCTCTTGGCGTACGCTCGGCAGGTCTATACGAGCTCGAGCCTCTTTCAAGACAAAATATTCTCTTAGGGTTTAAATTCAGTGTGCAGTGCCATTCGTTTCTAATGTTTACTTTTCTAGTTTCTAATGTTATGTAATAGTTATAGCCATACTTTTGCAACAATGGTCCGCTGATAAGTGGTTTTTGGCCCACTTTTTCTTTGACAGATTCCAAGGACTGAAAGATCGTCCGAGGTCGAAGGCCGAGGATGTTTCTTTCAGTCCGAGGAATCTGTCAAAGAAAAAGTGGGCCAAAAACCACTTATCAGCGGACATTGTGGCAAAAGTATGGCTATAAGTTTCTTATGACCATACTTTTCGTTCAACATAAGCACTTTCAGATCAGCGTCAATCCTCCATTTCACGGCGGTTTTATACCAATGTGTCGTCTCAAGAGATGCATGTTGGCGCTGCGTGCATGCTCATTGTTGACTGCTTGTTCATTGTTGTGAATTCCAAACTGTATTTATCACAATGGTAGCCAAGTTTTGCCCAATAGATTTGGGTGTTTCGAATCTTTTCTCTGACGAGGACGATGAATGGCTTAGCCGGGTAAGCCTGTGTGACGAATAGGCTAATGAAGTCAAGCCTCAAGTAAGTAACAGATTTATATGGAAGTGACTTCTGATGAACTTCAGCTTCAAAATTCAAAACTATGCGTTAATTCGAAACGTTCGATATCTTCGGAGTTAAATGTTTATAGGGCATAGGGCGTGGGCAAATGAACGTAATCACCGTTCTGGTCCTGATGGAGAGTAAGTCCCAGTGGACATTTCGTTGACTGACCGACTCTTTTAATTTAAAGTAAGCACGTGCTGTAAAATGAAAGTCTTTTTTTTTTTTAGGCAATCCTGTTAGTAAAACGCTGTTGTATGTGTTTCAGGTAAAGCATTTAAAAACGTTTTTTAGGTGTGCCAAAAAGTGTTGATTTTAAAACACTTGTTTGAACCGGGTTTGAACATTTAAAAGTGGGCAGGATAAGTGGGCCGGCCCACTTATCCTGCCCACTTATCCGGCCCACTTTTGAAGAATGCGTTAGCAACATAGAAAGCATTGTTGCAACTGGGCTGATACGGGATTTAGCAGCTGACTTTACAACAATGAAAACGGCAAAAGTATGGTCATAAAACGAGGTTTGACTGTATTCATCGCAGCGAATGACGCGTCCTCCCCAACAACTAATAATCCTATGTATTAATAGCCTACTCTTGGAATGCAGGACATAACTTCTGTAGGGGCACTTTAAAAAGGTTGGCATCGAATTTCGATATCGTATCCTCTCATTTGAGAGACGAAGCTCTCAAACTCTCAAAGTTATTCGGGTTTTCGTCAATGGACGTAGTTTTTCGCCTGAAGGAGTAGGCGTATTACTTTCTTATGCAATAATTTAGTGAATTCGAAACGAATACGGAATTTTAAGGTTTACTGCTAGCTATATACAGATTCGAGATTCATGAGTGAATTGCAAACCATCCCTGGAGTCTAAAATATGATAAATTAATGGGTGTGGGGGGGGGGGGAGGTTATAATTCCATTTCGGGGTTTTCGAATCGAAAGCAAACCATCGAATGGTGGCTTTCAGAAATCATTAAAAATTGTTTTCTTTTTATCATAAATCGACACTGTCATGTTGCACGCGTCGTACGTCACGTCAAGAGGCACGAGGAGAGGAAAAGGGTCCGCGTCGTTGCCATGGTTACTACGTACAGACAACTCGAAAGCCACTTGCTCCGATAAAGGCGAGAAACAGCCCTTAAAAGCTGGTGAGCGAGAAATTGTACGTTGCGAATCGTTACGTGAATGCGCCCTTAGGGCACGTTTATGCAATCACTCGCTTTTGCATTCTCGCAGCTAGAAGCTAGAAATCACCTCAAATTCCAACATGGCGGCTGTTTTATGTCTGCCGCCTCGCAACGAAAACAGCAAATAACGTGAGTTCAGAAGCGTTTGGGAAAATTGTTTCGTCATGAGGAATTCTTTATATTATTGTCACGGGTTATAAGACTGCAAGCATTTACTCAAACGATGTCGGATTTAGCTAATCCATTTAGCGTTGTTACCATGGCAATGTCACCTTGGCCATCGCGATTGAGTTCTAGCTGCGACAATGCAAAGGCGAGTTGCGGCGTAAACGCGCCCTGACTACTGATGTACATTGCAGGAGCTTGTTGGCGAGCAACAAGAATTGGCCGTCCCAGGAAAAAAACACCAATCAGGGCCATTGATTAAAATTCCTGGTATCTTCCGCTGCATTCTACCTGAACAAAAGGCATTCAGCGTTTACAAATACTGCAACGTCGATTTCCGATTGAATTGAAGAAAATTACTTCGCCTACGTAACGGAAGTTCGATGTACCTTAACGAACGCAATTACTTTTTTTCGGTCAACCGTATTTTCAGCATGACGTATTTATTCGCTGGACGACAATAAGATATCGAATCTCACCTACCACGCGGTTTGTGAAAGAAGCCCTTCGTAAAATGTCATCATGGAATCCGTGGAACTATTGGTTTATCGGACAAAATGATAGCATTTTCTCCAGACGCAGTTTCATCGCACAATATCGATTCCGCGTGCCTTGCAGACCAAAATTAGATAAATTTATTAAAGAATGCCTCAAAGTTTAGCTTGCGTCAGGAGTATGACACAAATGACGTAATTCAAACCGCCTATAATGTTTGGTAACCCATCGAACTTAGATTTAAAACTCTTTTCATTATACCTTTGTTGAATTATATATCATTATATTTGTTGAAAGTTTGTCATATCAGCTAAAATTTTCGGTAAAGTTGAGGATTAAACATTTTTTTTTCTGTTTAACTTTATTTACGGCAGCCGGATGGCAGATATTACATAACCCGTACATATATTTTTCCATCATTCCGAAAGCATTCGGATTTTTATGAAGTTTATTTTTATATATTCCGACGAGAAAATATCATGACGCAAAAATTAATCAATATTTACGTTAAAAACTTCAACAGGTTTTTATCCGAGCTGTTAGCAGAGGTAATGTCAATGGAGGCATTGTAAATAATAATGACGTTATACAGGAAAAGGTGAATGGTATATATCATATGATATATGTATCCGAGAACAGTTAGAGAAGCACAAAATAGATTGAACATAAAAATAAACATACTTTGACCTGGACAATTTTTTATTGGCATAAGTATCTGCCCCATTCACCTTTCCATGTATCACGTCATCATTATTTACAATGCCTCCATTGACTTTTTTCTATAATTAATTTCTTTGAGCCTTAAGTCATCCGAAGCCAATTAATGCTCGTATGGCTGAACCGGCTCAATTTTTAACATTACCAGACTTTTAGGAGAGAAGAAATATCTGGTAAAGGGAGGAGCCAACCCGGGTATTTGAACCGGGAAACCTCCGATTATCATAAGAGCCGAAAGATTGTCCAGAATTTGCCAGAATAGTTCCCATAGCCACTGAAGGAGCACACACTCACGCTACCCTGGCCGGCAGTCCTGTGGGAACTTCGTCAAGGTCCCCATTGCAGGGGTTCGACCAGATCCGCAAACCTCCAGCAACCAGGGTGAGCTCTCTCACTGCCCAGCTCACTGTTACCTCTCCTAATAGCACTGCTAATAACCTGTTTTAACGTAAATATTGATTACTTTTTGTGTCATGATATTTTCTCTAGGAATATCTAAAAATAAACTTCATAAAAATCCGAGTGCTTTCGGGATGATGGTAAAATATTTGTACGGGTATGTAATGCCTGCCAACGACCTACTGTAAATAAAGGTAAAGAAACAGAAAACAAAACGTTTAATCCGATAATCTTCGCTGATAAGAAACTTGCAACACATACAATGAGAAAAAATTCAATAAATATAATTAAAAAGGGTTTTAAATCAAAGTTAGATGGATTACCAAACACAGTAGTCGTTTGAATTACGTCATTTGTGCCATAGCCATCATATATACCTATACGCATTCGAAAACTATAATCGAAAACAATATGTGTTCTCTTGGTGGTGATCTGGGATTTTGTGGTATCTGGCATTCGACTTGAATTCTCAGATGACGAAACCATGGCACTGGATGCGTTGGGAAAGCTTCAATGTACTTGTGCCAGTGGAAATTTGTGCTCTTGGAGAACATTGGCAATGGAGGACTGATAATCAGTCCCCAATGGACGTTAGACGGAGTGGGTTCACTGGCGGTGAATCCACTTCAATCGTTCCCCCACTGGTTTATAATTACAGGAGCTATTGGGAAAATAAATCCACAATCCTTACCCGCTTAGCGAAATTTTTGTTGCAGGCGATTCGGAAAATTGTTAAACCGAGCCGTGAATTTTACGTAATCACGTGGTACATTCGTTAGCGACGTAGCGTTGTTGAATTTGCTTTTCATATCACGAGCATGGCCACTAAACTAACTGGCCCGCTCTACAACGATATTAGGGGGGGGGGGGTAGACAAAATGGCCGCCACGTCTGATTCATTTCGTCGAGGTCTGTTCTTCGAGGTAGCAACTTTGTACGGTGCGACGCGACATCTATTGGCGGCTAGTGACGGTTTTCGAAATAATAATTTAAATTTTTACATGATTTTGGTGGCAAATTTTTTATTATTTATAAGAGTATTTTTAAATGGTGTTTAAAATTATCACTCAGCCAAAGTTAAACTAGTTCACTACGTTTGCAAAAAAAAAAGCAACAAGTTCGTTGGCAGTTTGTACGGAGGGTGTCGCCCTCGGGTGACAAAATGCGGCAACTCAATCGCATCAGCGGCACTTTCGGTGGCCATATTGCCAACCCAGTCTCGTAATGCTATTTTTTATTCAAGATCCGGCCAGTACTGTAGATAGCCCTGTCACGAGCAAACAAAATTTAGATACCGTCACAGACTGCGTATGGGCATGCCTTCCTGCGTTGCGTGTTTTAGCATGCTAGCCACCCCATTCCCCAAAAATGTTATTCCTAAAAATATGTGAACTTATGGTACGATATTTGAGGTAAATTATGTTTGACTTTCAAATTCAAGAACATTTCTCCCAAATCTGCATTGAAATCCCACCGAGAGTTTCTTCTGTCAAAGAGGGATTGCCACCAAATGACAAGCTACAGTATTTATAGCCGTTTGTCGCTGTCGAGTTCTGTCTGGCCCTTACTTTCAAAAAGCGAAGGAACACACAAGCCACGTGCCTTCTTAATTATTGAATGTAAAGTTGGTGCGTCCACGTGCACTAGAAAACATTTGGTAAAATTAAGCCTAACGACTTCACGAGCGCTTTTTTCTATATAAAACCGTTTTGAAACGTAGATTTTGAACCGCTAGATGGGCACCTTGCAGTGACAGTGATATCGTAAACCTTGACAGCTTGCTCCCTGGTGCACGTGGACGCATCAACTTTGCATTCAATAATTAAGGTGGCACGTGGCTAGTTTGTTGTATGAAATGAACTTTCTTTGCACATTCTTTCGCTTGTTGAAATCAAGTGCTACATAGAACTAAATAATGGTAGACGGCGCTAGATGCTGCAACCTATCATTCGGTGAATAGAGCAGTGACACGACGTAGTGTTATTGTATATAACTCTATGCTGGAGCCTTAATGGGTTAGCTACAAGGGGCACTGCAGAGAGAAACAGAAGGGCGTCATACTGAAGCCGATGCTGTGAAGAGTGATTTCTTAGACCTAAAACGTGCGATTTTTGTTGTTGGAGAAAACAACGTTATTGTAAGCCTAAGAAATCCGCTCCATTTTTCCCTCCATTTTTATGTAGTGCACCTTGTAGTTATGCCTTCCAAAACCCATACCGGTGCCAATCTGGTGCCAATATGGCGACAAATGTCACTGCTCTATTGGATTTTTTCTTTAAACCTGACAAACTTAAGGGGTCTTTACAAACCCCCCCCCCCTTCCTCTAATTGGTACCCTCGTACGGCTTTGGAGTTGGGGAAGAGGCTTTTATTCTGGTGAGGGGGGGGGGGGAGGCTTTTATCCTTTGGCGCTGATGGGCCCAAGAGCTTTCACTCCACTCCGGACTCTTGCGGCATATAGAGTCTAAATACCAGTGTTTATCTCAGCATGTTACTGGAGCCATTTCCCTCGCCATTTGAGGTTTACACAGTTTGAAGAAGTCTGATAATAAAGTCGCAACTCCATGGTTAGTGAAACCAAAATTTGAGACGTATCCCGAGAGAATTTTAGTTTGACTTGAAAAATGGTCACATCTTGTCCGGTTTCTTCCCTCTTCTTCCCTCCGTCACGAGGAAGCAACCTCGTGTCTAAAAGCGCGTTTAACAATCAATCAGTTTGTTGGTAAATAATAACGGGTGTCTTGCTTCACCGACCCGTGAGCTTTAATGAAAGTAGGAAAAGAGGTCGGTCGATTGCCAAAGAATGAACTTTTAGCCAAATTCATCATGTTTGACAACAAACGCGACCTCTGTACGACCTTTGACTGCACACAAATTTTGCAATATTAAATCTGCCTCCAATGTCGAAAAACTGCCAAAACAAGGTCCTAATTTGATAACGGTGAATTCAGCTGGTGTTCTGGCGTGACATTGAGGTGTCTATTCACGGAATGACACGTTGCAGGTTCTAGCGCCGTCTACCATTATTTAGTTCTATGTAGCTACGTTTTGGAACAAGTAAATAATTATAGGTATCTTGGTGTTGTTGTATGATATCGATGGGCCTTTGATATTCATATTGATCAAATTATAAAAAAATGTAGGCAAGTAATGACAGTAATTATTTTTTTCTAACCCTTATACACAAGTGAGCTGAAAATAACTTGTATGGCTTATTTAAAAATTGGTCATGATGGCTGAAATCTTTCTAGCCTCCCGAAGATGCTGATCGTTTGTGTTTGGAAAGGGGACCACGGTAAAGTCCCTACTTAACATTTCCGGCTAGAGTTACCGAGAAAGACTACCAGTTTCCTTCAGTGGCTATGGGATCAACTCTGGACTTTTCTGACATCACCTATGATGAAAGGTTTCTCTGTTCGACTCCCTGGGTTGGTCCTTCCCGTTCCTAACCTTCGTCTCCTTCTTAGAATGGTTCACAATTGATTAAGCCGTTATGCAAGCATTCGTTTGCTTCAGATCACTCCAAGAAAAAAAAATATATGAACTAAAACACCCAAGTCACCGTTGATGAATCTGGTGTATGCCTGAATTTTAACCATTATTGCAAATCCAAGTTTCAATTTGGACTCAGGATCAACAATCACGGGTGCTGTCGGGAGTACCAGCTTTTTTCACATTCCCACTTTTCACTTTTTAAACGTTTTTCATATATCCGCTTTTCGTGTTTTTCTCATTTTTCGCATACCTGTTTTCATTTTTGGGTCACTATGTCTTCGTTTTTATGTATCAAACCAGTTTCACAATTCTTTAATAATGGTTACTGGAAAATATTTTTTTTTCCAGCAACCATTGTAAATTCTCCGTAATTCTACTCAAGAGAGCGAAAGCGAATTCAAAGCGACTCCGCCCTTAAACCAACTAATTTTTTTTCGTGTTCTAATCACAGACATGCCTACGTAACTCCGGGCCCAAAATTTGGACGGATAATTTGATTGTTTGTACTTTGTTTGTGAGTTTTGCCTTTTTTTCACACTCAACTCTCGTATTATTCACATTTTTTTGCCACTGGCAAATTTTCACATTTTTCACATCTTTTCACTCCGTCAGCATCCTTGAACAATGTTACCTTTGACCTCCAATTGGTTTTCACAACAGCTGTTCATCGGATCTTTTAAATAATTAAACTTTCTGGATCTTTAACTAGAATTCAAAGCTTTTGCTTGCTACTGATAAATTCAACCAAAAATTCAAAAAAATAAAATTAGAATTAAGTTAACAGCTAGAACCACCATCACCAACGGAGGGGGTGTGGGGGCCATACACTACGACACACAGATTAACAAACCGTCAACATCGGTAGCAAAACTTACTACATCACATGATTTGCATGCTTCCTTGGTTGAAATTTGCAACCAGACGAGTTTGGAGGAGCACCGGTCGATTTCTTAACTCGGCACTTCATCCAAAGCGTTTGTAAAGCACCTCGGGGAAGCATTTACTTCCAGGGGACTGACTGGCCTTATTTGTTGTGTTTTCGCCGGAAAATAGATGCTCCTTTCGCATTGCTCGTATATATAGCCAACGAAGTGGGGAAAGGAAAAGCAGGAAAGTCGCACCAATTTACTGTCTTGTCCTCTGAGCTGCAAGACAAACTGACGGTCGACAGTTCTGCTACAGATGGTACTATTTAGCTTTCTCTGAAACCAGTCAATTTTTTTTTCACCGTGAACGTGCAAAAACAAAAGGAAGGGGAAGCAGGATTGCTTAATTAAGAATAAACATGCTCATTTTTTTCAGGAGAGAAGTCGGAATCCACATATTTATCCGTGTAAGTCCTAAACTTTATTTATTTTTATAAATAAAATTTATTTAAAATTGTAAATATTTCTTTTTAGCTTCAAAAGCACGGGATACACACACATTTTTATCGATACTCACAAGCTTCCGTATGTCCTTCTTCCATCAAGCGTTTTAGGGAAACAAGCGTATAGTGTAAAGTTGGCGTCAATATTACGTATTCCCCATTACGTCAATTCCGTTTGCGTAGCCAAAGTTTGACATTTATCGCACACCATACGCTTATTTTGTGTATACGCACTGCTTTTGTACACAGCTTGAAGATATTCCACTGCATTCTAAGACTATTCTTTTCGTTGACGGCAAGCCCGAATGCGATAAAGCTCTAGCCTTGAACGAGGCACGGAGCTTTAATCCCAATCAGCCTTGGTAGTCTTTATCCTAAGCTGACCCACTCAGCGCATTGGAACCTCAGTCTGTGACGCTAATGGGACAACAAGAAAATTCATTTTAAGGAACCACATGAAACAAGTAGTTCCTTGTGCCATATGGCTCCTTATGAAACAAGAAGCCATACGAAACAAGGATGCTTTAGCTCACATTGTTCCTTCATATGGTCATTTGGTCTAGAAAAAGGAAGCGGCAAACAGAGGATCGAACTGGAAACTTCCTATGGTGGGAATCCAAAAGATAGTCAAGAAAGTGCTAGAATATTCTCCACTGATGTGGGAGCTGGTATTCTCTCATATTACGTAAGTGGCAGATCTAGTAGACATTTTTCGGTGGTTCCCTTCCCTGGTGTCGCTCATATTAGTTTACTTCAAACAACTAGATTAATCTTTCTCGCCACTCAACTCGATCACCATCTGGCAAGCTGCCAACAATAAAACAACAACAAAAAAAGCACAGTCTGCTCTAATTGCATTAAAGTGGATACCCTGTGGTGAAGTGTTATAGGTTACGAACCTTGGTAAATTTTAACCTTCCGAAACGCAAAACCAATGACTGAGAAGAGATGTCTACAGTATCTTATACAGTTTAACGTATAAAACTCTGCATTTTAGTATGATCAGTTGCTACTAGAGCCGCTTGTGACGTAACTCTACGTATAATTTTCAACCTATGTAATTTGTTATCAACAGCCGATTTCTTAACAAGTTAACGAGGCTGCACAATGGCGTAGCTACGTTAGGCGGGGATGGTGGCAAATTCGTCCTTGGGGCCTCACCCCTTTCTAGATTTATATTTTTTCTAATTATTTTTCTTATTATGAAAGTAAGGACCATTTTATCGTACTCCAGTCAAGTGATACCTATTTTCATTTACACAAAAGAAGCCCACCCTGCATGGCCATCGGCTCAAGAGGCATACTACACCCCATTGGTTCGTGACAGCTCAACGAAACGAAAACTCGCCTGCTGCTTTAACAAACCACAAACAAAGCATATTAGAGCCTTTTTTAAAATATAAATAATTTTTTTCTTTCGGGGTTCTCTGAGGCCGGGGGCCGGTGGCACTGGCACGGATTCTATTTTCAGATGGCGTGCAATTCGGTAATAAAAATTAATATCAATATGCGCAAATCCCTGTAAATTGTAAAAGGAAAGAGGAAAACAAAGGCAAACAGCGAAAATCATACACTAGAAATAAGGTAGTACATTGAGCCACCTTCATGCACTTACGTTTCATCTGAGTGCGTACTGTACTACGTTATTTCTAGTGTATGATTTTCGCTGTTTGGCTTGTTTTCCTCTTTCTTTTACATAATTTACTGCGACTTGTGTATATTTATTTAAGCCTTCGCTGAGCCTTAGTATTTATTTGTATTCCTTCTCCCCTGCATATTGCCACAAGCATTCTGAGTCGAATTTAGCCCAAGTAATTACTGTGACATTATAACGTGTTCAGCGAGTCATCTTTACGGCAGTGGAGGAGTGTCCATAGCGATAAAGGCGCTCTGTCAGCGATCTGGGGACGAATTGGGGTGCCAGTTCGAATCCGGGTCATGCCACTCCGACGAAGCGTATGTGCATAAAGGTGGTTTGCTGTACCGCGTTATTTCTAGTGTATGAATTTCGCTGTTTGGCTTGTCTACTACCCTCTTGGTGTAAATTCTGTCCAATTCAACCAAGCTAAAATAGGATGAAATTGGTATTAAACAAAAGAGAAAACAAGCCAAATACCAATTTCATCCTATATTAGCTTGGTTGAATTGGACAGAATTTACACCAAGAGGGTAGTAGACCTCAACTAAACTACATAGTTTTAGCACGTTGCAATATGCGATCTAACAAGTAGACGTCGACTGCATGCCGTTGATGTAGGCATGAAATCTGTATTCGTTCCTGAATGTTACCTTCAAATGTTCGATCCCGTTTGTTTTCATTAAGTTGTAATAGGGATGTGGATCACGTGATCTCGTTTTAGTTATGAAAATCGCGGCGCTGCTGCGAATAGTGTTGTTCCATTTTTGTAATTCACCGCTATTTTCTTTATATTGCTCGAAGATTCTACGGTGCTGCATTTAGGAGTTGAAAAGGTGAAAAAGCGCCTTTAACACCAGCATCGAATGACGGATAAACCTGTCCTGTCTGTGTAAATAAAGAAAAGTCTAGTGAATCTGATTACCAGAACGTGCATCAATCTTGCTACAGAGAACCGGCAAACTCTGAATGCGTGGGTGACGCAAAAGGGAAGCGGACTTATTTCACGCGAAATCAGAATTCAATCAAAATTTGTCATCCTTTAAAGAACTGTTTCTTAACTGTTTCAGAAAATTAAAGATCTGGTTGAGTAAAATGTAAACAGTCTGGAACAAATTTGAACACATCGTACGACCAACACTCGTCACTGTCCGCAAATTCGTTAATACTATAGGATGGCATCCATCGAGATCAGGCTCACAAGTACCAGCTCACAAATAATTGGCGCACCAGAAATCATGACCGTTCTACAAATGACTCGGTATTAATCAGCAGTTCAGGCAAAAACACTACTTAATACTAACGTCCTGAGCAACCCGACGAAGGGGGAAATACAATTGCTATCTGCCTTGTGCTGTGAATGTTGGCATTGAAAATGCAACAAGCCAATTCGAAAGTGCATTACGTCCAAACGTCACAGTCAGAAGACCAGGGACTGAAAGGAAATGCCCGACAGCTTACGCAATCGCTCATACAAACTCGGGGAGAATCAGAACCTTGGTAGCTCTACCACAACATTAAAGTATACGCATGAACAGCAAACTGGAGGGAGGGTTTCTACAAGTGATGTTGTCAAAACAGAATTCGGCTTTCAAAACAAAAGGACCCCGATAAAGAGTGTAAATAGAAAAATAAACTCTGAAGTGATCGTTGTTGGCAACTCACATGGGCACGCATTGAGGATCCCAGGAACAGGTAATTCCAAAACATGGACAAGGCCAGGAGCTATTATCAAGCATCTGAACACCTGGCTAACCCTGAAAGATGTAAGTGAAACCCTGTTATGATTCTGTGCGCCAGTGCAAACAATGCGCAGTCACAATTGCCCAGGAAATTGTAAGATAGCCATCTTTGACTTAACCATGATCGAAAACTGATCACCCTGCTGCAGTCACAACTTTAGTGGGCATACTTTCTCGCCCAAGTTTAAGTATTTATCTCACGCCAGTCTTGGTTTAAGTATAATGTCATGCCAGTCATGGGATCTATGAACTGGCATGAGACCTTGGCAAACTATATAATTAAGTAGAACATCAATGGACAAATCCTTTCACAAAATCCTTTGTGCTGCAAGAGACATATCATCAATAAGCAGAGCAACCAATAATCGTTGTTATCCACAATTTATTCTCAAATTACAGAAGCGGAAACTTAAACTATGGAAGTCGTATAAATCGAACAAAGACCGTTCAGCCAAGGAAGCCTATAAGGCGTGCAAATTACAGGTTGATGCTTACATAAAAACCTATGAAACCCAACGCGAGAACCGAGAACCTATGAAACCTATGAAATTCATATACTGCTCCTTGGCTGCTTTTTACAATCATGTTAGATCATAAACAAAAATGGTTCATCCAATACCACCTTTAAAAATAATCTGAAAACTTATCTTAACTGACACGAAACTGGTTATTATTTTTCATATTACATTCGCACAAAATGTCGTGCGTGACAATTGGTGAATACCGTTTATATCCTGACATATTATGGAAACTTATCCACAATGCAGGATCGTTTACCTTACCTTTACTAAAATCTTTACGATACTTGGCTTCATGAAAACCAGCCATACCATTGGGCCCTGTGGCTCTCAGCGCACTATTAATAAATCTGAGAAACGAATTATGCTCGTCTCTGGCTATGATGCTCAAGCACTTTCTATGCACTGTAAAATCCAGTCTTTGGAAAACCGCAAGAGTAGTTGCAATACACAAGAAGGGTGATGGCTGCAAGGCCAGGGAAGTACAACAAGCCGATCTCTCTAACACATGTCTCATGTCAGATACTGGAACGAATTGTTCATCACCAGATGTACACGAACCCGAATACGTATAACATCCTTTCGTGGGCAATTTGGTTTCATTCCCGGGCTCATGTGTTCGGATAATTGACACGTGTCATTGACATCGGTTCCCTGGTTAACCTTTATATATAGGCTTCGCGAAAGCCTTTGATTCCATGCTTCATAAGAAATTGTACACCAAACTGAAACATTCAGGCTTTGGCAGTATCCTCGAGTGGGTAATGTTTTTCCTTTCAACTCGCAGCCAGACGGTCTAAGTGGGGATATTCGCATTATGGTCAGTCTTAGTACAGAGTGTTGTCCCACAAGGGTCAATTCTAGGATCTGTGTTGTTTTTTTGTTTTTTTTAATCTACATCAACGACGTAAACTGCAAGCATGGAAGGTGTTATGATCGCCAAATTTGTAGATGATATAAAAATCTATAAAACATTTCATGATAATATTGAACATCAAGTTTATAGAAGTTAAAGAAGTAGAGATTTGGTCGGAAACTGGCGATTACCTATTTCGGTAGATAAATATAAATCTTTAAGACTTGGCAGTGAAAATGCAAACTTTAACTACTGAATGGGAAGTAACGTCCTAGAAAACGAAAACAATATTGAAGACCTTCAGGATATTTTTTCATGTGACCTAAAGGCATCTACCATATAACAGCATTTAAGGCTGCCCGTTCACATGCCCATTAGACACTGCTTCCACTCTATACTACTCGGTAGGCCTTTTATACGTGCAGCCGCTCCTGGAGTATGCATTCCCAGGTTAGTCTCCATTTTTACTCAAGGACATTGAGCTGAACGAATATATTATTTTCGTTTTCTATTATGTTTCTTCTCATGCAGAAGTTCAAGTTTGCATTTTTGCAGTTTACAGAGCTTTTACCTGACTACTACAATAAAACGTGCAAGGAACGTCTGATTGTCCAACATCTAATGATACTTGAAAAACATCGACTAATTGCGGACCTTACACACGGTCTCTTGCATGATCTTTCAGATGTAAATTACAGCCTGTTTTTCGTTATTGGAGAGTGTGAAAAGACCCAGAGGGTACCCATGCGAATTAACTGTGAACCATACCAGGTTGTACTATCGAAAACACTTTTTCGGAAATTGTGTGATCAACTTGTGGAATAGTCTGCCTTCTGAAGTAGTCATAGCACCCTCCCTCACTAAACACTTTTAAACGCCTTTTACACCAAGTTGTCCTATCTAGCTTAGTCAGTAAATAAAACCGTATACAAACTACAGTAGTTCTGTCCTCATACTAATCTTAACTTTGATTGTGTTACTGGCCCAGGACGCTTCGTAGTCAGGTCGCAACAGCAACAATTGTATTATCATTATGTGTGCATTCTAATTACCATTTTTTGTGTACGAAACAAGTAAATTACGTGTGCTCCGAATAGTAATATGAATGCGTGATTCACATGTAGCGAAAATATGATAAGCACCTGAATGATAAATTCCATTAAAAAATACAATAGTGTAATATGTAAGACTTTTATTACAATTCCATTTTTTAAAGCACTTGTAGAATGTTACAAAGTAAAAGCCGGAAATTGCACAAACGGCTACGGTGCGTTTGCCATAATCCTATTTGACGACCGATTTTATGGCAATCGTCCCAGCCCAGCTCTTCTGCATTTTCCCGTTTGCTCGAAATTATACTCTTCCCCTCTTCTGCTGGATTTCCTGTTTGCCATAAT
>JAHWFP010222232.1:0-49339 GCA_023313725.1 Lithobius niger | reverse complement strand
GAGAAGTGTTCATTAACTTGTAAACGCTCCGTAATTGCCCGTTGAGAAAATTTCATTACAGTAAGGAGAATTGTTTTTTTTAATCACCCAAATGGCATTGTTTCTTTGGCAGGTGATGGCTTGTTTCTAAATAACTATTTCAGTTGCATTAAAATAACCCTAAATAGGCAAATTCCCACCTAGGAAGCTATGATTTGGCCCTATTCCCATAATATTAGAGGGTATGTTTTGACCTCTACAGTGGACAGATGAAAGGTACATCCCCAGAACAACAACTCCAACAACAAGAACTAGGAGTTGTCTGTTTGGTCCTCTCTGGATGTTGGAATTGGTTGGGACGACATTTGACTAGTCGAGGCTAGATTCCAAAATGATTTTAAATTGTTCACTTTTGACGGAGTGAGGAGTGAGGAGCTCTCAAAGTTGAAAGTTTAAACAGAGACCCAAGGCTGACCCTTACTAATGTTGATAAACAGAACGGAAAGCCAAATGGGCTCGTGCAATGGCCGTGTCAGTGCGGCTCAGCAGTAGGACTTCAACCTTTGCTTTTAAAGTTGTACAAAATTATTACTGGTTTTGACATCAATTTACCAAACTCACTTGATTTGATTTATATGTATCCCCATTTTCCACCAGAGGATCCCATTAGAAATTGAGTTTGCCTCGTTATAGTCTTAATTATACCATGAATTCCTTTGCCTGTAGAAATGTTGGAATGTGGAGTAGGCTACCGGAGCATGTAACTTGTGCCCTTTCGGCTAATGTCCTTAAAAATCGTTTGGATACGCATGTCACTGCTGAGTTAAGGTATTATTTTGATTACTTTTTTTTCCAGAATTCCCAAATAATGGTTATTTTGTGCATGTTTATCGTTCGACCATTCTTTTGATGTAAATGAACTTTTCTCTTTATGTCTTCAACCCCAACTATTTCTTACAATCCGACAGGTGGAGTTAGTGTGCCAGCTTTCTTTTCATTCCCTCCTAAAGCCCTTATTAAAAACGAACGAGTACAAAATACGGTTGAGCCATTTTAAAAGGTCAATAGAAACTTCAAATTTGACAGAAGAGCTATTTTGAATTTTTAAAATTATTTTCCATATGTTTCCAGCACATATGTGGCTTTGTGTAGTCCACGAAAGCCACCAAATTAAAACAAAACAACCTTGAAAGTAGACAATCAACAGATTTTCTTGATTTATAATAACCGAAGTAGGCCCGTGTACGATGCTAAAAGGTGAATCGAACCTTGAGTTTTGTAGATACAGCATTTTTTTTTTATTATTATTTAATCTGTTTCCGATGTGTAGCGCTCGATTTGAGGCTTGTGTAAAAAAAAAAAAACTGTGGAAAGTATAACTAGGCGAGCATTTTGGTCATTTGATCAATGGCGTCAGTAGAAACCATAGATTAGAAAGTTAACTAGATATACCGTCTTACTTCTTCCCGTCCTACGCGGAGCTCTGGCGGTAGTTGCGGCTACTAATACCTCTGTTAATGCTTTTGCCTTCTGCTGCTTCGAAGGCAAAAGCATTAGCAAAGGTATTAGTAGAAACTATGGTAGAAACTGAGTGTGTCTCACAAAAAATTGAAACGAACCTCGAAATTTCCAGTAAGAATTACAAGCACAATTTCGACAAATAGTACAAGAATTGGAGCATCAGTAACTGTTGTGTGCTCCTTGATAACTTAATAAAATAATTTACTGTGAATATTTAAAAGAAAAATACCATTCGTTTACTGTGGTACGAATGCATTTCTCCACCAGGTAGAGGGTTGGCTGAGGGAAGCCCTTGTATAAGATAAGTTGGTCATGTGTTATTTCTATCCTTCGGCTATTTTGTTCATTTTTATTTTGTATAAGTTTACCGCCTTCCTTTTAGGAAAGCAGCAACAAACGTTATTAAATTAAATTAAATTAAATTAAAGTACGTGGATTGAATTCCTCGCTCAGGCAATCTGGCATTCAAGTTCAAACGGGAACGTTAAGTTTGCATCAGTATTTATTTAGCACCTTACACAGCACGCAAAATCTAAGCGTGAACGTAAACTTACCATTTCAAACAGAAAATAACACGAATCGTTACAACCGATCTATATCACCACGTGACACGTGAAAAGACAATTTCAATGTTTACTTAAACTCAGCTAATATGAAAGGTAGCGTCGTTGTACGATCAGATTGTTCAAATACCACGTATCTACGCGACTACATGTATTTCACTGAAACATCAGCTGATCAATAACTATGCGTTTCTACTGGTTACAAACAGATACATCAGATTTCGTCGCGCTTGAAGACACATCCAAACCTTGATTTCACTGTAATCCGTGATAGCCTTCGTAATCAGGGATATTCTTTGTGTTCCGAGGCATTCTTTGGAGCTCTGTAGTACACCATCTTTTCAGGTAATTAAAAGTACAGTATTTTGATCAGTTAAAGTGACTTGTTCCCTTGTCCTACAAGAACCCTGGCGGCACTCAGTGATCTAATTGTTCGGTCGCACTCGTTATTTTGGTGGCAACCGTAGTAGTATTTGAGCTACATGCAGTATTGTTGTTTTTGCTGCATAATCTACAGTAACTATAATTCGTTGAGTTATGCAGGCAAAATCTCATGGTGCAATGAAGCGCGGTTTCAGTTAAACTGTGTGGAGAAGATAATGTCTACAGCAGGCCACAGTCGTAGAAAGAAGCCTTTTGTCTCCCACCCTACCCTGACAGTTATTGACTGTCAGGACAGTGCCGTCATCCCCTTTCGTTTCCTCAAAAAACCACCACCGGTTGTCTGGGCTGAGATAATGTCCTGAATACGCACACAGGCACAGAATGGGGGATCAAAAAAAATTTTTTTTTAAGGGTGGATAAATTTTTTTTTTTATTTCGGATCGTAATAGTGCGGAAAGGTTGGTCTTCGACCTCCTAATCACTACCTCAAAATGTAAATGAAATTTTTTTTTTAGAGGTACCCAACTGAGCCTAAAGTTTAACTTTATAAGTCAATTTGAAAAATCACCAATTCTGAAAAAAAAATATTTTTGACTAATTTAAAACAGAGATTTTTTTGGTTAACTCATTTGGTACTCTCAAGAGACCTCTAAAAGAAACCAGAAATAAATTAAAAAATTGTTTTGTTCCTACACTTCGTTTTAATTTATGGCGTAATATCGGCGTAAAAGGCTTTTTTGCCCGTATTTTGGTGGCCGATAATTCGTATTGTTTTCCGGCACAAAAAAAATGTTTTTGATTTTGGCTTCATTTTGTGGTCTCTGAGAGTACAAAATGAGATAATGTAAAAAACTGCATTTTGAACTAGTTAAAAACAATTTTTTGCGAAAATAGCATTTTCCCATTGACTTTTAATGTTAAACGTTAGGCCCTGGTGGCAACCTTTAAAAATTTGTAAAGGTTTTTTTCCCTTTTGAGGATAGGGATAGTGGGAGGTCGAAACTTTTCTGATTTATTATGATTTCAAATTTTCAAAAAAATATTTTTGTGATCCACCCTACTTAAGGAGGGTCATAGTATATTACCCTAACACGGCAGGTATTGACTGTCAGGACTTTGTGAGCATCGACTTTTGTTTCCAAATGCCACCTCTGGTGGTTGGCTCAAGATACTGTCCAGAGCAGGCCCACAGTCATAGACGGAGGGTGGTAGTCTCTGCTCCTCTGTTGGTTGGTGGCCGGGCCGAGGTAATATACACTGTAGGCCATAACAATGGAAGGACGATAGTAGTCATTCACCCTACCCTGGCAGCAGGTATTTACTGTAATGCTTTTGCCGGCGTCCCGTATTGTTTCCCAAAACACCACCACGAGATGACTGCAATGAGATAATGTCGTGAGAAGACACTCAGCCACTGACTGGTAGTTTCTCACCCTACCCTGGCAGGTATTGCATTTTGGTTAGCATTTATAGCAGACAATGGAATTTAATAAGTTTCTTGATTTTGTTCTTTCAAATTCTAGCAGATTTATGGACCACAAAGTAGGGATTTGAACCGGAAAACCTTTCAATTCCACCATATGGGTAGCTGAGATAATGTCCTGAGTAGGCCTAATACCATAGAAGGAGGCTGGTAGTCCCTCACCTTACCCAGGAACATATGGTTAGAAGAAATTGGCTTATGGTTTGGAGACTCTTGAGTCTCCCTGTGGGGATTTGAATAGTATTGATCTGTTAGGGCCTTGCTAGTGCCTTCTTTCGTTATCCATTTCCGCTTATGTTCACAGGTCGCCTGGTTATCTCTCACCCTACCGTGGCAGGTATTGATTGTCAGTATATTGCCGGTATCCGCTTTCATTTCCACAAAACCACCACTAGGTGGCTGGATCAAGATAATGACCAGAGTTGGCCCACAGCCAAGGAAGGAGGCTAATAGTCTCTCACCCTTCCCTGGCAGGTATTAACTGTCAGGACTTTACCAGCCTACCCTTTCGTTTCACAAAATAATCATCACCAACTGGCTGGGCTAGGATACTATCCTGAGTACTCGACACCTATAGACGGAGGTTGGTAGTCTCTCAACCTGCCCTGGTAGGTAATGATTATCAGAACTACGCCAGGAAACCCTGTCATTACCCCAAAAAATCACCACCTGTATTCCAGGGGCCAGCCATGCTGGTGTATGCAAATTTGAGTATGCAAAATTTGTTTGCATACACAAGTTGCATATGGAAGGTTGTTTAAAAAAAGTTCGGTGATCGTGCCCCATCTCCCACGTTTTAGATTTGGGGGGGGGGGGGGCGGATCTTTAATGTTAAAATACGATATCTCAGCTTCTATGGGTCCAATATGGTTCAATTTTTTTATTTAAAGCTGAATGAAAGAGGAATTTCCAATGACTGACGACAATCCCGGAAGTGGTTTCCCCAGTAAAAGGGAATTAACTTAAAGGCCGGTTGCCACCAAATTAGCATTGCAGCATCTAGGCCTATCGAGTTCTCTCTCGCAGGAAGCAAAGGAAATCGGAAGCCACGTGACTCCTTATTTATTGAGGAAATATTTGATACGCCTTCTTGCACCTGGAAACAAACTATACAAGTTTACGTCTATCTAAGTGTCACTAGATGGCGCCAGGACATTTTCTTTATATTTTTCCGTGGCACCATCTAGTGACACTAATATCGTTAACTTTCACAGCTTGTTTCCAAGTGTAAGATGCCTTCCAAATTTTTACTCAATTAAGGAGTCACGTGGCTTGTTTGTTGCGTTTAAAAGTTTTTCTTTGTGCGTTCCTTTGCTTCCTGCAAGAGAGAACTCTATAGGCCTATATGCTGCAATGCTAATTTGGTGGCAACCGGCCTTTAAGTTATTTCCCGTTTACTGGGGAAACCACTTTCGGGATTGTCATAAGCCATAGGACATTGTAAATTTCTCTTTCAATCAGCTTTAAATAAAAAAAAATTGAACCGTATTGAACCCATAGAAGCTGAGATATCGTATTTAACATTAAAGATGCAGCGGCAATGTGCCCCTCCCCCCCCCCCCCACGGGCGGGGCACGATCACCCAACTTTTTTTAACACCCTTCCATATGCAACTTGCGTATGCAAACAAATTTTGCATACTCAAATTTGTATACACCAGCATGGGGGGCCCCAGGACAGTGGCTATCCTTTTTAGGGAAGAGCTACGTCGTTTTGCTATACGCTGGTGTCACAGGGCACTGTTGGTTTTTACACTAATTTTTATGTTTCAGTTGCCGTTCTCACGTTTCTAATTTAGGTGGATGACTGCAATAAGGCTTATTCGAAAGGTGGAAATGTCTCCTTTTTAACGAGGGCAATTGAAAGGATCTAGCTCTGTCAGGAATCGAGCTACGACCGTTTTACTAGTTCCGTACAGTACTGTCAATATCAGCAGCTGCCATAACCAGCTTATCTTATACAAGGGATTCCCTCAGCAAACACTCTACCTGGTGGAGAAATGCATTCGACCCGGTAAATGCATGTGATTTATTTATCAAAAATTCATAGTAAATTATTTATTAAGTTATCAAGGAGCTTACAACTGTTCCTGTTGCTCCAATTATTGCACTCTTTGTCGAAATTCTGCTCGTAATTCTCACTGCTAATTTCGACGTTCGTTTCAAGTTTTTGTGAGAAACACTCAGTTTCTACTGATGTCATTGATCAAGTGACCACAATGCATGCCAAGCCATGTTTCCCACAGTTTTTTTCCCCTTATACACATGCCTCAAATCGAGCGTCACACATCGGCAGCAGATTTTTAACATATATGAAAAAACAAAAACAACAATACTAAAATATTGAACCTACAAACTCGAGGTTCGATTCACCTTATAAAATCGTACACGGGCTTATTTTAGTTATTAAAAATCAAGAACATCTGCTGATTGTCTATTTCCAAAGTTGTTTTGTTTTAATTTGGTGACTGTCATGGAATAGGCAAAGCCACAGCTGTGCTGGTAACATATATGGAAAATCATACATAACATCAAAATACACAAAAATCAAAATAACTCTTAACTCTTGACTCCAATGGCTCACAAATGGCTCACAACCGTATGCTGTACTCGGTCATTTTAATCTGGGTTTTAGAAGGGAAGGACAAGATAGCTGGCACACTAACTCCACCTGTCGGAATGTAAGAAATAGTTGGAGTTGCCTCTGCTCTGCTTAGTGAAGAGGCATTGTAATAGGTTTTCAGGGAGTGTGGTTGTGGTTGGGGGGGGGGGGGGGGGAAGTAGGCGTGGTAAGAGGTCAGCAGTTTTAACAAGCAATAATTAAAAAAATTTTTACTTTTATAATAAGTGAAGATCAAAGCAAGCACAATTCTTGAGAAGTAAGGAGAGAGAAAACCAACTGCCCCAACTGAAACTCGAACTCAGGGCTTCCCGATAATTGCTAGGTGCTCTAACCACAGTGCTGCAGGTTTGTTTAGATCGACATTTTTCTTGCCACCTTAGTCATTTTTAATTATCTTTACTTTGTCTACTCTTGAAATGGCTCTGAGATGATCCTAAACATCGAGTTTTAATGTATGTTGGTGTACTTTCAGGTTTTACTTTGTAATATAGTACAGGTGCTTTTTAAGTTTAATTCATTCCTTGTGCCCATTTGTAAACTTGACGTCATCACTGACAGAACTGCTGCTAAAATCGGTTGGAGGCAGTAACCAGATCCGGCCCCGTAGAAAAGTGGCCAGAAAGATTGTCCTAGTTACGTGGGTTCGAGTCCCATTTGGGGCAGGTTGTCTTTTCTTTCATTATCAGATTTGTGAAATTGTATTCTCGCAAGGTCATTCTATAACGTAGACTACTATCAGGCTTTTTTAGACTTTTTCGAGAAATTTCGAAAATGTCTTGGCCTATCGACACGACGTAAAAAGAATTGCACAGCCGTCAAAAATACACTTCGCATGGTGTACCTGGTTGTCAAAATTCGTTAAATTAAAAAAAAATTCTTACAAAAAGAGTTAAAGGATAAACTCCAAAATACCAGTATAACCTGGTTGATGTTGGTTTCTATTGCCTGTTGAAATATACATTACCTTTTTATTTGCATTCTTGTTCTCGAATGCTGTTCTATATAGAGAATTAAAATTGAGGCTGCCCGTCCGAGTCGCTACCCACTCGTTCATATAAAAACTCGAGCGGAGCCGAGAAGGCCACCTTTTCGATCCTCTTTAGTGCCCAAATGGCGACAAGAGGGGAAGAGGGTAGGATAGAAAAAGGTAATGTTTATTTTCAACAGGCAATAGAAACCAAAATCAATCAGGTCATACTGGTATTTTTGAGTTTCTAGTTGCCTTGAAAATATCCATTACCTTTTTTTATTTGCAATCCACTGAATTTGTCGTGGCGGTGGGTGCCATTGACATAAGCCCCTTTAGGTAGCGATCGGTTGCCCACACTGAGATTTGGAGAGTGTAAGGGGGGGGGGGGGGTCATAGAATACGTCGAGCCGCAACAGATGGGCCGATTCAGTACAGTCCCTCAGCTTGGTGGGACATGTCACGAAGGTAATGGGACGGATGCGTGACGCCAAGAGGCGGCTTCCATTATGTCGGAGACTGGTACGTTGCTATGAAAGGCCCAAGATGTAGAAATAGCACGGAGTTTGTAGGCTGTTACACGGACACCTTCGTCAGCACAAGTGATATCAAGTCATAAGCCTGGACGATAACTGTTTTCAGCCAAGTGGCAATCATTCGGGGCGATGTGATGCCAGTCTTGTGACTAAATGGAAGGAACAGCTGGGAGCGTCCTCATCGGATGGGTTTTGACGCTTTAAGGTAGAATCTAAGAGCTCGTACCGGACATAAGGAACGTTTGTCGACCTCTCCTAAGATCTTGGAGAGAGAAGGGATTATAAAAGGATGCATGCGTTCGTCCGGTTTCTGGGTCTTGGCTCGAAATGATGCCCGAGGGGTGAGTGTGACACCGGCGTAATCCAGGAGAAAGAAGCAGTCTGATTCTGTGGCTGAAAGTGCTTGTAGTTTGCTACATCGTAGACAGGCAGCAAGGGCGACGAGGAACACAGTTTTCCTTGTTAGGTGACTGAGACGAGAGGAACCAAGGGGTTCGTAAGGAGCGGATAGAAGTGCTGTGAGGACAATGGACAGGTCCCAATCGGGGAACTGTCGCTTGATGCGTGGCTATCAAGACGGAATGAGTGGATAAGCGATGAGATGCAATAATCGGTAAGCAGGTGTCCGTTCCCTGCCACTCTGAATACGGCATTCAGGGCGGAACGATATACCAAAATGGTGGAACCACATAAGCCGCAGTTAAAGAGAGATGTTAAGAAGCGGAGGACGTCTTCCATAGGGGGACAGACTGGATCGACTTGTTCTGTAAGACACCAATGAAACCATCGTTTTCAGTTGCTGTCGTAGATTTTATTGCTTGAGGAACGGACGGATTCATCTTCAAATATGCCAGTTGCCCGGAGCAATTGGATGATAGTAACCACCCGTGAAGTCGAAGTGCCTTGATATTCGGGTGGTGGATCGTGCCGTTGGATTGGGTGAGTAGGCGCGGACTGTGTAGTAGGATGCGGGGATCGTCGATGAGGAGTCTCAGTAAAGCCGGGAACCAAGCTGCTGCTGTCCAATCCAGGGCTATGAGAAGGAACCGACCATGGCAGGATGCGATATTGCGTGGCACTAAGGGAAGTAGGCATGGTGGAGAGAAGGCATAAGCATGGTGTAGGTTCCAATCTAGCATCAGTGCCTCCAATGCCCAGACACGTGAGTTGGGGAACGGACTGACGAAGAGGGGAAGTCTGGCATTGAACCGAGTGGCGAAGAGGTCAACCATTGGTCGTCCCCATATCGCGAACAGGGCTGAGCAGACGTTGGAATCCAAGGTCCATTCGCTGGTTGGCGGGTTTCGTCGTGTCAAGGAATCAGCGATCACGTTCAGGGAACCGGTAATGTAAAGGGGGAGAAGTTCTACTTTGAGCTGAATGCAGAGTTGGAAGATGTCTGATGTTATCTGATGAAGGGATAGGGAACGTGTCCCTCCCCCCTCCCTTCTTCAGATATGCAACAGCAGTTGTGTTGTCGATGTGTACTTGGACTACCTGACCGGAGACATGATCTTGGAAATGCCAGAGACTGAGTAGGACTGCACGAAGTTCCAGGTGATTGATGTGTTCCTGGGGTGGAGATGGCCATGGAGATGGCCACAGTGAGGTTGCCGATGAGTGCTTCCTAACCTGAGAGTGAGGCATCCGTGAACAGATGTAGGTGGGGAACTTGTTCGTGAAGGGGAACCGAGGTGGTGAGGTTCAACACGTCCGTCAACCATTGTAAAATGTGTAATGGGAAGGACGAGTGGAGTTGTTGTGGTGGCCGCGTAGGAGCCAGGTAGGGATCGCCTCATTGGTCCGCTCGGTAGCGGTGTAGAGGGCGGGCCGTCCAGCGACCGAAGGGAACGAAGTATGCGAAAGAATCGATCGTTCCAATAATGGAGGCAAGGTCTTTGAACGTGTGGTGTGGTAAATGGAGGAACGCCCGTACAGAGGTTACGTGTTTGGTGATGCGTTCCGGGGAAGACATGACGGTAGCCTGAGGGATGTTGAAGGAGACTCCGAGGAACACAAAACATTGGGCTGGATGTAGGTGGGACTTGGGCAGGTTGATACCTAGGCCTAGGCGTTGAAAAAGAGACAAGACGGATCGTAGATTTTCGGTAACTGTTGTCGGATCGGGATGAGGCAGGAGGCAGTCGTCTAGAAAGGCATGAATGTGTATTCTTCGTTGGTGCAGGTGAGAAAGGACGGGACGCAAGACCAAGGGGAAAATGCGAGGAGCCGCATTGAGTCCGAACGGTAGGCTACAGAATTCGTAAATTCTTCCGTCGTGAATAAAACGAAATAGGTAGCGGACAGAAACATGAAGCGGAATGTGTACGTATGCGTCTGCCAAGTTGCGCGAGAATGTCCAATCCCTGCAACGTAACGAGTCCCGGATGGAGGTAACTGTCTCCATCTGGAAGTGGGGATTGACTATGAATTTGTTTAGCAGTTTCAGGTTGAAAATTAGTGCAACCCGACTTCTTTTGGCAAAGGAAAATGCTGCTGTAGAACACTGGTGTTAACGGTGGTTGAAGAATGTGAACTGCATTTTTGTGAAGGAGAGAAATTATCTCCTGATGTAGGGCTAACGAGCCGAATCTGTCCCAATCCCACGGCAGGTTTCGTAGAGGCGGAGGAACCAGGAATTTTGGTTTGAAGCCATGAGAAATGATCGAAAGGATCGTGGAGTCGCAGGTAACTGTCTGCCAAGCTAGCAGGAAAAAACGTAGTCTCCCCCCCCCCCCACGACTTGTGGGGGCGGAGGAATTTCAGTAAGTGTCTCGATTCCGGGAACGTGAAGGAGATGGAACACATTGGCGCCTGTCCGGGGCAGAGGCATGTCCCAAGGATCGACCACGTCCGCGTCCTTGGGAACGGGAGAGAGAGGGCGATGAGGAAGGTGAAGGATTGTGTGGAACTGAGGGGGGGGGGATTGAGGCTTAATGGCGTGTCGAGAGCTTTGTCATTAGCGCCAACCTCAGTCACAGTGCAGTGGTCCGGGTTGCCACTGCACCACACATTACAGAGACATTATTCAAACCCCTAATCAAAATCTTGTCATCTTGTCAATTTTGTCCTGCAAAAATTAAAAAACACCGGACAGGTGTGGAACTGATTCAGGTGTCCTGTGTGCAGGCCAGTTTTCAGTGGGTGCATTGGAACGTGCAGTGGGTGTAGAGCGTTGTCGTTTAGGCTGACGGTTCTTGTTGAGTCGAGGTTTTCGGGACACGTCGAGGTGAGGAGCGACTTTAGGAATCAAACCTCGGAATAGTGATTCCGTTTCGTGGATCGGCTGGTTCTGAAGCAAATGATGGGTGGAATCGTGAAGGTTCGTTGCTGTATTGAGTGCTATTTCTCGCAAGAGGAGAGTTGAATTAAATAAGGGTCTGGTTAACCAATTTATTGCATGATATGTGGCAAAGCAGCTCTTGCAAAAGACTTGATGAATATGGAATGCTAGTTGTCGCGTATCCTGAGGAGGAGGATCGGCGTGAAGGCGTTCACATAATGCATTGGCTGCAATGCTTAGGACGTCAGCTTGGGACGCCGCACACAGACCCAGGCGAAGAATGCGGTCATTGTCCCGAAGCACATATACTGGAACCGCAGCTCGATGTGGGAGAAACAAGGCAGAACCGAAGTCGAGTTCTGAGTCAGCGGTGAGAAATTCAGACTGTGGGTATGTGTCGAAGTTACGTGGATTTGCCGTTTCTTCACCAGTAGGACAAAAGAAGTAATTTTCTCGTTCGGGATGTGGTGGTGGTGGTTCCTTATCAAGTTCAAGAGGGGAACCGTTTCCTAGTAGAATGCCACTGTTGCGTAGGAGTGTTGTCACAAAGTGGTTGATTGACCCAGTAACGGTTGTTGATGTGGAAGTTGGTCTCGTAGACCAAATCCAAATCCTGTCGCTAAGCCACGATTTTTATTGGCTGGTTCGGCAGACTGAGACGCCTGTAGAGAAAACAGTCGGGAACTATTTTTTCAACTGTCTTTAGTAGAGCAGGGAGCGGAATGTCAGTTGGGTCTGGATCACCCGGAAATGGTGGATCGGAGCACTCTGGAAGAGATGGATCCGGTGAATAATATTGGTCCTCGTCTTCTTCTGGTGAAGGAATGATGGCAGGTGTCGGGTGAGATGGTCCGGAAACGTAGTCCGCGGAAAGCGGCTTCTTCTGAACAGAAGCTAGCCATGCTGAAGTATAATCCGAGGTAGGTGCCTTCCGCTAGAAGGTCCGAAGGGATGAGTCCATCAGTTCCTGTACTTGGGAACGGGTTAGGGGACCTGAGGAACCCGGAACAGCGGAATGAGCACTGCGCCGGTAGGAACGTGATGACAAGTCCAAGGGTGTGAGTTGCGTGGCGGAAGCGGACGCAAGTTTGGCTGCTACTTTGCAAGCCCTGAGCTGAAGCTTCAGACGAGTATAGCGTTCCTTAGTTTTGGAAATTTTGTTCTGTATGGAACGGACGTCTGGAGAGCGGACTACTTATCCGCAGTGAAAAAGGGAAGTCTCGGCTGTGTCGAGAGGAACGGAGACCTCTGAGAGGAACGAGTTGGTAGGCGGAGGAAGCGGATCCACGGATTCGCTGTCCGTGAGAGTTCCAGAACTTCCATGACTACAGTGGCGGATGGATTCGCCGGAACTGGAACGGCGGAACCGTCCTTGGGCGTTCCCTTCGCTCGTGACATAGCCGGATCGATGTGAACAGCGCGAGCGTAGAGAAGAAAATGTGGCTTTCTCGGGCCCGCTCGAGTTTTTATATGAACGAGGCTGCGCAGTAGAGCTGCGCAGTGGGTAGTGAGTCGGACGGGCATCCTCAATTTTAAATCTCTATATTGAACAGCATTCGAGAAGTAGAATGCAAATAAAAAAGGTAATTTATATTTTCAAGGCAACTAGAAAGTTTGTTTTACTAGTGTTAAAAAAGAATTAATTATCGCTTAAAGAAAATAATATGGCCACTAGGCTAGGCTACTATGCTATGATGACAGACATGGTATAGAGAGCTTCGAAATAGCTAAAGCTATAGTTATCTGTTCAATGCAAAGCCAGCTGAGATAGTTGCTGCGGTACTCGCTCAGCTGCTATCTCAGCTGGCCTTGGTTTAAGGGAACTGATCCATCATGTATTATTGCCCTCTCATTATTAAGCCAAGAATACTTACTCAATCGTCTCACAAATACGAAATACATGGAATATTCAAGTCACAACCATACTACTGTACGAAAAGGTTGTTGCATTTTGAAGTGTGTTTTTTGTCCATTATTTTCCCAAAAATGGCGTCATACGTTTCGCCAAATCCAAGAGTTATAATAATAAAATAATAAAAAATAATTTGTTGCTGGAGCAACAGGACTGTCAAGGATCAGGTCGCTGACTGCCAGCCTAAAAGGGGAGGGTAATGAGAAATGTAGGTAAAAAGAATATTTTTACTTTCAAAAGCAGAAATTGAAAGCATGTGGATGAGACAGAAATAAAACTAGTTTAATTTATTGGTATAAAACCAAATCAGCGTGACAATTTGTTGAAAGCTTATTTTACTAGAATGGGAGAACATGGCCAAGCCCTATAACAGCCATGCAGTGGCATCCAGGATAGTGTGAGACTACCAGCCTACTTCAAGGGCTGTGGGGCCTACTCTAGACATTATCTCCCCCTCTTCTCCGTACTTCACCAGATGGTGATCATATGTTTTACGGTTCTAATTCACTCTGTTTCATCGCGCTTATGGATGTGGAAATAATGGTCATTTTTTGGGGTAATTTTCGGCTATTTTGGGTTTATTTAGCGCCTGAGAAGTCTCAGTTTGTCAACTTACAACTTTTAACTACTGTTGCTTCGTTCGTAACTTAGGTGGATGACTCCAATTAGGCTTTTTCGAAATGGAAATGTTTTCTTCTTTAAAAAGGGTAATCGACAGGAGCTATGCCTGTGAGGGAATAGCTACGCCCGTTTTGCTATAGGTTGGTGTCACAAGGCACTGCTAGCTTTTCCGCTAATTTGTAACTTTCAGTTGCTATTGTGACGCTTCTAATTTAGGTGGATGACTCCAATTAGGTTTATTAGAAAGGTTGATATGTTTTCGTTTTAAGAAGGTTAGTTGATAGGGGCTGTCCCTGTCAGGGACAGAGATACGCTCATTTTACAATAGCCTGGTACCACAGGACACTATTCGTTTTTTCGCCCATTTTCAAATATCAGTTGCCGTTGTGACGTTTCTAATTTAGGTGGATGACTCCAGTTAGGCTTATTCGAAAGGTGGAAATGTCTTCTTTTTAACAAGGGCAATTGAAAGGATCTAGATCTGTCAGGAATCGAGCTACGACTGTTTTACTAGTACCGTACAGTACTGTCAATGTCAGCAGCTGCCATAACCAGCTGATCTTATACAAGGGCTACCCTCAGCAAACCCTCTACCTGGTGGAGAAATGCATTCGAACCACGGTAACTGCATTGGATTTCTTTTTCAAAAAAATCACAGTAAATTATTTTATTAAGTTATCAAGGAGCACACAACAGTTCCTGTTGCTCCAATTCTTGTAATATTTGTCGAAATTGTGCTCGTAATTCTCACTGCTAATTTCCGCGTTCGTTTCAAGTTTTTGTGAGAAACACTGATGCCATTCATCAAGTGACCACAATGCATGCAATGCATTTCCACCTTTTTTTCTCCTTTCACACAAGCCTCAAATCGAGCGTCACACATCGGCAGCAGATTCTTAACATATACGAAAAAAAAATTTTTTTTAATACTAGAATGTTGTACCTACAAAATTCAAAGTTCGATTCACCTTTTAAAATCGTACACGGGCTAGAACATCAGCTGATTGTCTACGTTCAAGGTTGTTTTGTTTTAATTTGGTGACTTTCATGGAATATGCAAAGCCTATGCTGGTAACATATACGGAAAATCATACAAAAAATCAAAATAACTCTTAACTCTTGATTCCAATGGCTAACAAATGGCTCACCAACGTATGCTGTACTCGGTCATTTTAATCTGGGCTTTAGGAGGGAAGGACAAGAAAGCTGGCACACTAACTCCACCTGTCGGAATGTAAGAAATAGTTGGAGTTGCCTCTGCTTTGCTCAGAGATCAGAGAAGAGGCATTGTAGTAGGTTTTCAGGGAGTGTGGTTGTGCTGGGGGGGGGGGGGAGTAGACGTGGCTGCAGGTTTGTTTAGATCGACATTTTTCTTGCCACCTTAGTCATTTTTAATTATCTTTGCTTTGTCTACTCTTGAAAATGGCTCTGAGATGAGCCGAAACATCGAGTTTTAATGTATGTTGGTGCATTTTCAGGCTTTTACTTTGTAACATAGTACAGGTGCTTTTTAAGTCTAATTCCTTCCTTGTGCCCGTTTGTGAACTTGACGTAATCACTGAAAAAGACAGAACAGCTGCTAAAATTGGTTGGTGCCAGTCACCACTGATTGCCTGGAATTTTCGAGGATCCTCTTTCGTTTCCAAAAAAATCACCACCTGCTGGCAGGGCGGAGATAATGCTCAGAGTACCCAACAGCCATAGAAGGCGGATGGAAGTCTCTTACCCTGGCAGGTATTGACTATAGGAACTTTACCAGTATGCCCTTTCGTTTCCCAAAAAATCACCATCAGTTGGCTGGGATGAGATAATGTCCATAGTAGGTACACAGCTGGTGATGGTAACAGTTAGTTTATCACCCTACCCTGGCAGCCATTGCATTTTAGTTAGATCTGTGTTAAGAAAATCCACCCAAAACCAAGACTGGTATAAGAGCAGCCGCCAAGTTTCCAAAAAGGGTCGGCCTTTCAAAGTAGTGATATCATTCAACCAGGGAAAGGCCGCCAACGCCTAAAGTTTCCTTAAGTTTCCTTATTTTCTTTTAGTAAATTCTGGGGAATTTTTGGGACGACAAATCGGGAATTTGCTTCTGGAAACCTTTAGTCACCATATGGTTGGAGGAGATAAAGTCTAGAGTAGGAGGCTTGTTGTCTTCACCCTACGGTGTCTTTATCGCAGGTATCGACTGTCAGGACTGAACCAGAATTTGCTTTCATTTACCAAAAAACTGCCACCAGCTGGCTTATCGAGATAATCTATAAAGTAGGCCCTCACTCAAGAAAGGAGGCTGGTAGTTTCTCACCCTATGCAGAGATGTCCTGACTTTCAGGACGTTTGACAGCGACCCCTTTTGTGTCCAAACAAATACCACCAGCTGGCTGGGCTGTGATAATGTCATGAGTAGGCAAACAACCACTGAAGAAAGCTGGTAGTATCTCACCCTACCCAAGCAGGTATTGTCTGTCAGTATTTTGCCAGCGTCTGCATTTGTTCCTAGAAAAACCCTTACTAGGTACTGGGCTACGCCCAGAGTACGCCCACAGCCAAGGAAGTAGGCTAGTAATCTCTAACACTATCCTGGCAGGTTGTGACGGTCAAGACTTTGTCAGCATCTTATTTCATTTACCAAAAATCACCACCATCTAGCTAGGCTGAGATAGTGTCCAGAGCTAGTGTCCATCAGCTTCAGTGCCTGCTATTGTTAAAAACTATCGCTCTGATGATTGATTGGCTTACAGTTAAACGCTTTATTATTAACATTTGTAATTTAGGGAAGGCACTTTGCGCAGCAGTAATTATTGTTGTAAACAATGGCAGAATTATTAGCGGCGGCAGTCCCACCGCCATAACAAAAGTACCGTTTTAAAAGATTTAGTCGGCGGCGATAGCACACATTTTTAGTGGCCAATATGGAAAGAAGCTAAAAATAACTAAACATACACTGAGTGATAGAGCAAACGAAAGCCTATTAAAATACATATGATACGTAGCTTTGGCCTGTTTGAAGAAAAAAGCTAAAATAAGACAAAAGTCTTTAAATAACAGCAGTTCGTCACACCAAAAGGCAAAGAGCCCAAGCTTTGCTGAGTGACCCATTTTTCCAAGATTTTTAAGGATCATAACAGGTATGGTACAGTCATTATAATAAACGCTAAATATAAATTTTAAATAAAGTTCTGTTCGTTCCGCCTACAATACGCCCAAAGCCTGTTTCCTAGTTTAAAAAATAATAAATAATGGAATTCCTCAATGATTACTGTGTTTTTTTTCTTGTAAACTCTAGCGAATTTCAGAAACGACAAACCAAGGATTTGCATCGGGAAACAATTGATCACTACCATATGGTTGGCCGAAATAATGTACTGAGTACATACTCTAGTATCTCACCCAATCCTGGCAGGAATTGATTGCTAGGACCTTGCTATAGTTTGCTCCATATTATGTTTTCAGGAAACTGATTGCGTGACGCCTTGTTTCCTTGCACTACGAGTGCCAACACATGTGGATATCACACTTCTCTACACAGTTATTATTATAATACACGGGAGGATATTTACGTGTTTTTTGCACTCGTAGTGCAAGGAAACGTGGCGTCATACATTCAGTTTCCTGCAAACATAATATGGAACAAACTATAGCAACCCCTTTCATGTCTCAAAGAAACACCACCAGGTGGATGGGCAGAGGTAATGTCCAGATCTGACCACAGCCATAGAAGGGGGCTGGTAGTTTCTCACCTTACCCTGGCAGGTGTTCCATCCATTAAAAAAATATAAAAGAATTCCTAAAGTTCCCTTATAATGTTTTAGTAAATTCTAGCACCTTTTAGACATGACCAACCAGAGTCATGAATGAACATCGTATGGTTGGGCATGTTGAATGTCCAGAGTAGCTCACAACCACTGAAGACGGCTGATAGTCTCTCACACTAACATGGCTGATACTGTCTGTCAAGACTTTACCAAGATCCCTTTGCGTTTCCTAAAAATGCCACCACCAGGTGGCTGGGCCGAAATAATGTGTAGAATAGGCCCATAGGAGTCTGGTGGTCTCTCACCTTATCATGATAGGTATTGACTGTTTAGACTTTGCCTGCATCCCCTTTCGTTTCCAGAAAAAACAGAAACAGCAGGCTTGTTTGAGGTTAAGTTCAGATTAGGCACACATCCACTGAGGGTTGCTTATTGTCTCTCACCCTACCCTTTCTGGTATTGACTGTCAGGATTTTGCCAGCGTACACTTCTGCTTCCCAAAAACCACCACCAGTTGGCTGGGCTGCGATATTGAACAAATTAAGTGCATAGCCATGCAAAGACGCTGATAGTCTGTAGCCCTGCCGTGAACTGTCAAGATTTTTCCAGCTCTACTTTCATTTCTAAAAAAGCCACCACCAGCTGGTAGATTTGGGATGTTGTCCTTAGTAGGCACACAGCCATTGAAGTACGTTGGTAGTTTGTCTTTCAATCCTGAAAAGTATTGACTGTCAAGATTTTGCGAAGGTTACTTTTCCTATCCTAAAAGGCCACCACCAGGGTGGTTGGCCGAGATAATGTTGGGCTGGTGGTCTCTCACCCTATCTTTGAAGATATTGACTGTCAAGACCTTTCCAGCATTTCCTTTCGTTTCCACAAGCAACAGGCTGGGCTTTTATAATATCCAGATTTGACTGTCAGGACGGTGCTAGCGCCCTCTTTCATTTTCGAAAAGCCACCAACAGGTACTTGGGTCGAGATAATGTCCAGAGTAGTCCACACCCTTAAAAGGAGGTTGTTAGTGTCTTGCTGCTAGCATGTGTTGGCTGGCAGGACTTTGTCAGTCTTTCGTTTTCCAAAAAAAACCCCAACCTTAGCTGACTGGACTGAGACATTAACCACAGTATGCAGGTAGCCACTGAAGGAATCTGTTAGTCTCTCATCATACCCTAGCAGGTAATGCATTATAGTTAGTACTTTCTTTAAAAAAAATAGAAAATAGTGGAATTCTTAAAGTTTCTTTATTTTGTTCGAGTAAGTTCAAACGAATTCTAGGGAAGATGAACAGGGAACTTCAACCAGAAATCTTTGATAACCACCATTTGATAAGTTGAGATAATGGTTCACACCAGGCCCACAGCCATGGTTAGAGGCTGGTAGTCTCTCATCCTATTCTGCCAGGTAAATTACTGTCAGGACTTTGTCAGTGTCCCCTTTCATTCCCCCCCCCCCACAAACAAACAGCACCAGCTGGTTGGGCTGAAATAATGTTCAGCATAGGCCCTCATCCATAGAGAGAGGTTAGTAGACTCTCACCATACCAAGACAGTTATTGACTGTCAGGACTTTGCCAGGAGTCCTTTAATAAAAACTACCGCCACTTTGCTGGGCTAAGGTAACATCCAGGGGCAGGCCCACAGCTATAGAATCACGCAGGTAGTCTCTCACACTATCATGGCTGGTATACTCTTAGGACTTTGCCAGCATCCCCTTTCATTTCCCAAAAACCTAACACCGGCTGGCTGGGATGAGATAATGCCTGCAGTATGCACAGAAACACTGAACGAGGCTGGTAGGTTATCCCTCTCACCCTATCCTGGCATATATTGACTATCAGGACTTTGCCAGCCTATATTTTCGTTTCCCAAAAACGACAATCAGCTGGTTGTGCTGAGGACATGTCTAGAGCAGGCACGCAGCTGCTGAAGGAGGATGGTAGTCTCTCATCGTACCCTGGTAGGTATTGATTTTAGTTACCATTTATTTAAAAAATAAGAAGTAGAGGAATTCCTTAAGTTTCTTTATTGTTTTAGTAAATTCTTGCGAATTTTAAGTACTAAAACCAAGAATTTTAACTGGGGAACCTTTGATCACTAACATATGGTTGAGTGAAATAATGTACAGAGTAGACACACTGGCCACTGAAGTATGCTGGTCGGTTCTCACTGTCAGGACTAGCTGTCAAGGCTTTGCCTGATCCAATTTCTTTTCCCTAAAAATCACTACCTGCTGGCTGGGCTGAAATATTGTTCAGAGTAGTCACATGGCCACCGAAGGAGGCTGGTAGTCTCTTACACTACCCAGGCAGATTGCATTTTATTAAAAACATTTTACTAAAAAGTTGAATATAATTGAATTCCTCATGTGTCCTTATTTTGTTCTAGTAAATTCTAAGAAATTTTAGGGACGACAAACCAAGGATTTGAACTTCGACAATAATTGTGATCACCACCACATGGTTGGGTGAGATAATGTCCAGACTAGCCCAAGCCACTAGCCCAAGCCACAGGTAGTCTCTCTCTCTCTACCCTGGCCGGTATTGACTGGCAAGACTTGACCGGTTTCCCTTTTCTTTTCCCCAAAACCACCACTTGCTGGCTGGGCTGTGATAAAAATCGGGGCAGGCTGAGATAAGGTTTCCTGCCCTAGCCGGTACTGACTGACGGGACTTTGCCAGCGTCTCTTTGGTTTCCCAAAAAAAATAAGGCCTGTTAGCTGGGCTGGGCTAGGGTTAGCTACCGGGACCTTGCTAGCATCTTTTTTTGTGTATCAAATAAACATCACCAGGTGGATGGGCAGACATAATGTACAGAGCTGACCCACAGCCATAGAAGGAGGCGTGTAGTCTCTCACCCTACCCTGCCTGGTATTGAATGTGTGGTTTGATGGCTCGGCTTGGTGCCAGTGCAGACGGCAAACTGTAGTTGCAGCAATGATGTACGGTGAGGTATTTGACGAGTTGAGGTTGTTTGGGCTGGTGGTATAGCAACATCGTCATGATGATACAAATTTCGTTTTGTTAAATGACAATAAACGGTGCTGGAAGAGTGGCTTAAGCTGACCTCGTTGGCTTTGGTCTCTTGTGCTTGGCGTTGTTTAAAATAAAAGCGAAATTTTAGCTATTAAGACACCCAAGACTAGGCAAACGTTTTCACCTAAGAAGGCATCAATAAAACTCCAAATCATTAATGTATAAACACACTCTACCACAATCTGTATACAAATTTATAATGTAAACAATCAATCCCACTATTCATTATGTCAAGTTCACAGTGCACTTGACATGTTGAATAGTGAGAGTTGATAACAATATTGGTATGTATACAGAATGTGAGAGAGTATGTTTATACTTTAATGTTTTGGAATGCTGTTTATTTGGCTTTTTTTTACCTTCTTTTACTTTTAGCCCTGATGATGCCTTATTATGTAAAATCGCTTGGCTACAATAAATCTTACGTGTCTTAATAGCTAAAACTTCTATTTTGTCTTCCGCAAATTATAATGTGAGTTTTGATTTTCGTCACTCATACTTCGAAATTGGTGTTCACATTAATTTTTAATAACTTGTAATTCAGGTTGTGTCAAATTTGTCTGAAACTGATGCACCAAATTCTGCGAGCTTTGGACGTGGATGGCAGCAGACGAATGGAGAAAATACCCAAAAATCCGGCTTCCTTTCAAATTACATTAAGCCTACAGATTGAAACACATCAGACGGTGGTTCAGTTCAGGATTCCTGTTTTATGGCTTGCCTTGAACTATGGGAATCACTAACTATAAGCAACGTACTGTAATTTAGGATGCGGTGGAGTTAGGGGTTAGATTTCGAATTTGTTGAGCCAAAGTAGGGAAAATCTGGATGGGACAGAGTTAAGAGAAATATGATGTTCCAGAAAAATTGGAGGCAACTCACAGTCTGTTACCGAGTGAGAAAGTACAATTGTTGACATTGTTACGGGTAATGGGCTATGTTGTATTATTAACTCGTCAGTGGTATCGTAATGAATAGTTTACTAAATCTTGTGGTATCTTGACGATGTTGATAATCGTCCTGTATTGTCACTTCAGGCCAATAATGTGGGTGGGGGGGTTATTGTTACCAGAAAGTTTTTCAAAGTCACTAATTCTTGGTCAAAAATTGGTTAAGTCCATAAATCAGTGGCAACATTAACAATCTAAACTATACAACGCGCCATGGTATTTGCTGTGACGTTATCATGAGTTAGCATTGACATAATCTGTCGGGCCATCTTATTGGATTAGCCCAGTAATGTGATACACACTTCATGGTAGAAATCCGTGGTGGATGGTTTATCTATCCCGTTGTTTATTATCTCCATTGTTGTCATGCTAGAGAAGTAAACGGGTTAGCAATCTATTCCTCTCGTAATGACTACCTGTATTTGGTGCAAACCAGTTTGCAATCTATTCCTCTCGTAATGACTACCCTGTATTTGGTGCAAACCAGTTAGCAATCTATTCCTCTCGTAATGACTACCCTGTATTTGGTGCAAACCAGTTAGCAATCTATTCCTCTCGTAATGACTACCCTGTATTTGGTGCAAAGCATTTAGTTATGGCCCCTTTGATTAGAATATTTGCTAAATTTCCTTGCTCAGATACAATGACAGTTTATGACCAAGATTAGGATCTTAAGACGTAGTGATGATGTACCACTCATTCGAAGATGGTAGGTGAGCCAATCCTTTATGTTGATATGTCAAACATTAAGTTGGCGGGCGAGCAAACTTGGACATTTCACTCTTTACACGGAAAGTAAAGGCAACTAACTGACCCTCAAGACGTTTTCTGATCGATTTCCATCAAGGCTTCACCTTTGCATAATTCTTCCGTCATGATGTGTCAATTAACATTTCACATATTCACATACATGTTGTTAAAATAAAAACTCGTTCATTGCCTGGGAAACTTATGTGGGAACACAGGGTTTAATTATGGCAAAATACCCCCTTTAAGAAATTCCAATTTCTCCTGCACAGAAGAGACGTCACCAATTTTTACTAATATTGGCTAGCAGCCTTCACGATTGCTCAAACAAGAAATCGTTCAGAGTTATTAAAAGTTCAATTTAATTCACTAATTGAACTTTTACAACTCTGAACGAATTCTTGTTTGAGCAATCGTGAAGGCTGCTAGCCAATATTAGTAAAAATTGGTGACGTCTCTTCTGTGCAGGAGAATTTGGAAATTCTTAAAGGGAGTATTTTCCCATAATTAAACCCTGTGTTCTCCCATAAGTAATTTACGACATCACCGAGTTTCCCAGGCAATGAAACAATTTTTATTTTAACAACATGGATATGAATATGTGAAATGTTGACTGATACATCACGACGGAAGAATTATGTTAAGATGAAACCTTGATGGAAATCGATCAGTAAAAGGATTGAGGGTCAGTTGCCTTTACTTTCCGTTTAAAGGGTGAAATGCTCAAGTTTGCTCGCCCACCAACTTTATGGGTGACATATCAACATAAAGGATTGGCTCACCTACCTTTTTCAAATGAATGGTATATCATCACTCCATCTTAAGATCCTAATCTTGGTCATAAACTGTCATTGTATCTGAGCAAGGAAATTGGAGCACTAACAGAGACGGATTCATTTTTGAATGGCTGGCACAGGATGAACAAATCCGCACCGTCGTCATTTCGTAACAATGGGGCAATGTTAATCATGAAATCATTCTCGTGGCGTTGCTTAATATTCTGAATAGGCTTTACATAGGTTCGCATTGACCCCTCAGATTCTAAGGTCAAATATATTTCCCAATTCAATCTAACTAAATTTCGTGACTGGAAACCTGGTCATCTGAGCGGGTAAGTTAAGTGGATTTCCCTGACTCGGAGAGTTTAAATGGTGGTTGTTGATTATTATACTTTGTTTGGTTTGGTGGTATACAAATTTGCTTTTAACCTTTTTTTCCATTCTGTAAGTCAAGGTTGGGGCTTGTTCGTAACAACAGACCCCGAATACGTAGGCCAATTAAGCAAACTACTGGTGTTCATATCGGCCATCTGATCAGACCAATATGCTGGCTGACTATAGAATTACTTGATCAAACATATTGGGGACCAGTCTTAAAAAATTTTCGAACACATTTTCTAACATAACATTGCCCTTAATATTTGCATTTAGCTGAACCTATCTGCACTTAAGCTGTAGTTTACCAGTTCATTACGTGCATGCCATAGGTTTATGTTTACCAAGAATCAGCAACTGCTACTGGAGGTCAGATGTTCAGAATGTCCAATCTGTATGGGGCTGATAACTATGGGTAACATCAATGGTTATTGTTGCCTATGAGGAATTGGCAGAGATATCCTTCTGTGTCGTAGGTTGAATCTCGTTGGGCATTGTACCCCGAAATCATCGAAATTCCTCTCTAACCTTTGGTCATTGATTAACGCTGTGGGACTAGGGCATGAAAATCGTACGTCATCATTCACTGGTAAAGTTTGCAGTGATCTGGATACAGTCGTAGTTGCTCAGAGACAAGAGCAATTGTCACATATGATCGGAACACCTGGGTTAGATTCTCAGCTACGCGACGACACTGAATTTGTAGCAGTTCGTGCACCAGCCGACAAACCGTTATTAAATTTTTTTGTCTTCCTTCATTAAAGTGAGCAAGAAAAGTGAACTGCCCCGGCTGTGATTCGAACCTGGAACATTTTATCTAATTGGCCAGTGTTCTAACAACAGAAGGTCTTGGATCCGAAACCCAATAGGGGCAGTTATTCTTTCTCAGATTAGTGTAGCATGTATTAATACGCGGACTGTTTTAATGCTTCTGTCTGGTTCTTTAATCATTTACGTTGTGATAATAATTTTTTTTTATCGATTGCTCCAAGTCACTTTCATCGTGATTAAATATTTTATTGGTATGACTTATAAAAAAAACTGTATTTTGTTCTTTTCGTTTCAGTAAAATGGACGCATCAGCAGCTGGAATTGGGTATCGACGCGGTAGGAGAGTTCGGAATATAGCTGTTTTGGGTTTGCATCGCCCCAGTGCAAATTATTCCACACATTCCACCCGAAACAGACAATACATCTTTGTCGGTTTCAGATTTCGTAAATATTTCCAAAAGACGACCTTAAGTTATACAAAGATTGTGTGGTTTGCTACAATTTTGCCACTCTTTGCGATTTCCGCCTACCAGCTACACGAGCGCATATCAACTTATTTAGATGATTCCTCAACCGTCAGACATAATTTTGAAACCAGAAAATTCTTCTCATTTCCGGATCTGATTATTTGCCCAGATCTTGACTTGCAGAACCCTCAGCAGTTTGTTAAAATTGTTGAAAAACAGTTTGGACGACTTTCCAGTAATGATATAGACGAGATGTTACAAACTGGAGCTATGAATCTTTCTGACATGTGGAATACAACGTCACTATCTTTCAGCAAAACGGAACCAACTGTTATTTGGGTAAGTAATAATTCTTTATCAGTTTTCAACTTTAAACGTATTGATGGAGTTTCAGCTTTTTTTGCTACCAATGAAAACAGCAACTGAAACCTTTGTTTTAGATTTTGTAGGGTTCGGTATAAAGCTGCGGAAATTCTTTCTGTAATGATTTTTTTGCAATAATATCTCTAGCTATACTTTTATTTTGTTTTAATAAACTCGAATGCAAAGCACCGAGTTAGGGCGCGTTTACGCAACAACTCGCCTTTGCATTCTCGCAGCTAGAACTCAATCGCGATGGCAAAGGTGACATTGCCATGGTAACAACGCTAAATGGATTAGCTAAATCCGACGTCGTTTGAGTAAATACTTGCAGTCTTATAATCCGTGCCAATAATATAAAGAATTCCTCATGACTAAACAATTTTCCCAAACGCTTCTGAACTCACGTTATTTGTTGTTTTCGTTGCGAGGCGGCAGACATAAAACTGCCGCCATGTTGGAATTTGAGGTGATTTCTAGCTTCTAGCTGCGAGAATGCAAAAGCGTGTGGTTGCGTAAACCCGAACTTATACTCTGTTGCGTTTTATGTCTTGAATCCATTTGCATATTAGAAAAAAAGAACAAAATCGTTTGATGTTTAGGGTAAGATTTACCTGAATCGAAGGCAAAACAGGAAAGGAACACGAGTAAGGTTTCTCGTAAGGTTTCAGATACTACAATATTACTGTAGTCTATAGTCTACGTGAAACTTTAGTGCTTTATTCAAATGTTTTTACCATTTTGACTTTTTTGTACACGGTAGGCTACCTAAAGATTGGTGATTTCTATGTGGCTAAACAACATCCCTGACAAATCTCAAAAGAAACCAATACTTACTTACATACTAATATTGCATACATTTGGTACACACTAATGTTATGTATCAAGAATGGAATGCCAACGAATACTGAACAATTTAACCAAAAAATGGCAGATTGTGAGTTATGTGTGGATGTATAATTTTACGCCCATTGGTATTAAATTTTACAAATATAAAAAAGAAGATATGCTCAATCTAAACACGACAACGCACAAGACGTACTGTATATTATTTCCTTTTTGTTTAGGTGTCAAAATTTTTGAAAGTTGGGCTCTAATTGATTTACTATGTACTGAAGCATTTAAACAATAAATAACCGTTTCTACCTCTTTTTAATGTACTGTGCAGTTGGAATGGTTTTAATTATGTTTACACGTCTAACAGTTGAATACAGCGGTAAAAATTTCGGTAAAGGTATTGGGTGATCGTGTTTCTCTTACAGAGCTGGTAATTGCTTTACCATCATTTTGTTCAATGCTAAATATCGTAAGGTTCATTGTATGTAGTCGTATCAATCCGTGACAATAACATATAATAAGAACTAGAAAACCTCCTACTCACTGTAAACAGCCCATTCACCCGATCTATACGACTGGTGGCCCCGAGCAATGGTGGTTTTTTTTTGTAATGACTTAATAGATCTACTAAAAAGTAAAAAGAGAGCGGCAAACCTAAGGATTCGAACTAGGAAACCTCCGACTCACTGTAAACAGCCCGTTCTCCCGATCTGTAAGACTAGTGGTCCCGAGCAATGGTAGTTTTTTTGTAATGACTTAGTGGATCTACTGAAAATTAAAAAGAAGGCAGCAAACATAAGGAATCAAACTAGAAAACCTTCGACTCACTGTAAACAGCCCGTTAACACGATCTATAAGGCTAGTGGTCCCGCGCAATGGTAGTTTTTTGTAATGACTAGTGGAGCTACGAAAAATAAAAAAAAAAGTGGCAAACCTATGGACTCGAACTATAAAACCTCCGACTCACCGTAAACAGCCCATTTACCCAATCTATAAGGCTAGTGTCCCCGAGCAAATGGTAGTTTTTTTTTTGTAGTGATTTAGTGGATTTACGAAAGATTAAATAGAAAGCGACAAACCTGAGGATTCGAACTAGAAAACCTCCGACTCACTGTAAACAGCCTTTTCACCCGATCTAAAAGGTTAGTGGCCCCGAGCAATGGTAGTTTTTTGTAATGACTTAATGGACTTACGACAGTAAGTAGATGAAAAGAACGTTAATGACGGAATTTACTACTTTTAAATGTGATTTTCAGCGACTGTATAGTAAGCGGTTGTGGCTTCCCCTGCACCGGCGGCCAGCCCCACCAGGACTGAAACCAGGCAAAACAGGAGCAGCCACAACCGCCTACTACATGGTTGTGGGCCTGAATCGCGTGTATGGCGCGTTCATACTTGAACAACTTGGCCGAGCAGAAGGCGGTTGGTCCAATCTCAGCTGGCCTTGCCAGCTTCTGCGGCAGCGTTTATTTTCAACGAAGCAAAGCACTATTCGCGTGCAGCATAAAAATGAACGTCGTGCAGTAACGAAAGACTGGTGTGATGTGCGTGTAAGGTCGTTCCTGTAATAAATGCCTTGTGTAAAGGGTTTTGTACGGACAAAGGGCATACCCTCGAACCGTGCACTTCCCGTGCTAAGAATTTTCGTATAAAAGTATAGGAAAACAGCCCGTCAGTATAGGCACACAACCACCGAGTCACGTAGAGGTGGTGGACTGGTAAGCGTGAATATTTTTCTTTTAATGGAATTTAAACGAACTGCACTCCACGCTGGTTTAGACCAGTCACTTCCAGTAAATGAAAAGAATGTTAACTAAGCAATTTATCGCTTTTTAAACGTCACTTTTACTAGCCGAAAATGGAATTACGTAAATAATAATACAAAATAGATAACATGAACTTTTTGGCACTCCAAATGTATGGTAGCCAAATAGCAGCAACTCATATCGCTCCTACTTTTTAGAGAAGTTAATGGATGACCACCTAAGAATTTGAAATGATAGGATACGTAAATTAATGAAGGGGTGAACGTTATATGGAAACACATGAACAATACATAAAAGGAAAAAGGAAAAAATAAGTAAATGTAGAAAAGTGAATTTATGGAGCCCGGTTTGTGAAGTTATCGTCCCCGAGCAAGGTGTTATGATGAAAATTGACAATAAAACGTATTTTAAAGTGGTTTAACACGAAACGAAACAACAAAACCGCACACATAAACTAGTGTCATCTACTGATGCTAATGTGCAAATTGAAGTAATTCAACATGGTGCCCGTTTGGCACGTTTATAAGAATGGATACTAGAAACCGAATCTTGTTATAGGTAGCTGAAACCGAAACCGACGTCGTTTGAGGTCACGACCATTTTTTTACATTCTGTTGAGCTATTCCATTAATTGTATTGGGAGGGGTGTGAGAGAGTGCCTCTATTATGTGTTTGTCCTTTGTCCTTGCGTTAATGAACGGAAATAAATACGTTTTTAAGTGTAAAATGGGTTAAATGATGGAACTAGATTCCTTTCTGGAAATATCTCGAGATGATGCTACTTTTGCGAGTCAGGACATGATCATTATTTTCTTAGACAGCCTTTTTTCTGTCATTGAACGCTTTTGTAAATAGATTAGCTCACCATGAACGGTCCAATTGTAAATATCTTAACTCTTTAACTGACTCTAGAGTGTCTGTACGTGTTGTTGTTTAAATATCAAAAACCAAAACTGGTAAAAGGGGCCGCCAAGTTCCGAAGGGGTCGGCCTTTCAAAGGAGTGATATACAACATCACGCCTTTCGAAGGTGAAATGAAAACTAGAACATTGCTACTTTCGGTAGCAATGTTCACGTTTTCATTTAACGTCCAAAGTATTATTCGGTGCGATTAAGTTGGCAAATGTTTTGGTGTGTTGATATTGCTCCTTTGAAGGGCCGAACCATTCGGAACTTGGCGGCCCCTTTTACTAGTTTTGGGGTTTTTTGATATGGTATCACTCCTTTTTTTTTTAATTGTGTATTAGACTCAACTCCACTACCGTGCTGATGTGTAATAAAGTACCAGGTCAACACGAATTGGTTTTCAACACTTTGCTTTGCTTTTGCCTAGAGGCCGAACCATTCTCAACTTAGTCATCTCTTTATAAGTTTTTTGTTTGGTTTTAATTTTGTTGTAATTTGTTTTATTTAGTCAGTTTTAGTGTGTTGATATCACTCCTTTGAAGGGCCGAACCACTCGCAACTTGATGGCCTCTTTACCAGTTTTTGGCTTTGTTTATTTTGCTTTGTTTTTACAGTTTGTTTATTTTTCGTGAATTGGACGTGAATACAATTTCTTTGGCAACGTTGTTTAGATTATCGTGATACTCTAGTGTGTTTCTAGGCACGCACGTCAGTATACACGTTGTCATTGTCCGAACTTTGGCCGTCCAATGAGAGACGATGCCGACAATACTAACAATGGTTATAACAATATTTTCGTACTTAGACGACCTCCCACGCCATCCCCGTTACACCCCCAGGCTGAATACCATAAAAGGTACACAGTTCGTACTTACTGTACCTATTCGTCCAATTTCATAGCTGGAAGCCTTCCCGGTATCTCCGTATCGACGAATAATCACCCTATGGGATTTAACATGGGGATGAGCGGACTAGAATTAGCTAGCTAGCTAGTTACACATTTTCAACGTTATTCAGGGTCAGATTTTGCATTGAAAGCAGCTTAGCTGGCATTCCTACACGAGTTAATTTTTGTTAGGTGGGTCATTGCTCTCGATTTTAACACAATTTTTAAAGCTTTTGTACCGCGTTATCATTTTCCCCCAAGTAGCTGAAATGTGATCAACTATGTTTCAAGATAAAAGACACTTACGCTATGGCGTCGCGCTACAATGGTTTACAATGGTCGACAATTGAATTGATGTGATGTTGTTGCCTAACTTGGCTCGACACACTACCGTGTGTCTAGATAAACCTTGATACGACCGTTTGTGGTACATCTTGTTTCAAATTAATCACACATCATTGTTCCAATTAATGGCTATTTACATTATCCATGGAGTTGTGCCATGATCTTCAAGTTACACTTATCTCAGTTTCCTTTGGTGCAAAGGAAAGGGCGAGGGAAAGCCACGAGATATTGCTTGAAAGCCAACGTGGCTTACTTTTAGTTGGAAATGAATGACATTAGGTTTTATGGGTAATGTGGCTGTTGTCAGTTGTGTGACCTTTGTCCTTCATTGCAATGTCTCTAAACACGTCCAAAACAGAAACTGATACCATTTTTAGTCCTGATCAGTCTTTGGCATTCTGTTGGCCTATTCCACTTGCTATATGGTAGTAGAATGGAAGGACACGTTTTTTGTTGTTGTTTTTTCACTCCGAACCTGAAACTGACGCCATTTTGGGGCACGGCCATCTTGGGTCAACCCATGGGCGCCGCTATCTTTGGTCGTGACGCCACTTCCGGTTTACCCGCGTACTCTTCCGTTGCATTTGCGTACTATGGTACACTACTTGGATCTCCATGAGGATTTCGTAGATGCTGTCTTTATCATACATGACGATAGCCGTGTATACACATGATTGAAGTCCTCTCTCCAGCAAAACTAAAACTATTAATTTCTCCGTTCCTATTTAATGTATTTCGACCAAACTTAATCATATAGTAGATATGTATGGATGGCACATTTATTCCAACTTTTATGCAATTCCGTTCAAGAGTAAATGCATGGAGCCGCAGGTAAATTGAAAACTGTTCACTTGTTGTTGTTGTGGTTGTTCTTGTTCTTATTCTTGTGTGACACGGTTTCAGAAAAATACTACTGCATCTACCTGAAATCAAAAACATGATCTAAGCCAGAAATTTCCTTGGGCTTCTTCCTCACGGAGGCCACTTTTTCAATTGGTCAAGCCATTCCGGAGTTACGGGGGGGGGGGCTGAACGACCAATTTGATTGTTTTACATCGCTTTAATCACTGTAATTATGGAACAATGTCAATTAGCTAACGCCATCTACAAAAAAAGGGTTAAAGGGTTAAAGGGTTTAACGAGCGTTAACCACTCCTGGTCATCTGCTCGAAGCCCTAAGGCCCTATGACATAAACAAGACAATACATAAACTGAAGAATAAAGAAATGCTAACTGTACTGGTGAGCCACGACGGATACATTCTTCGTGCACGTGTTATGCTTTTGCTAAAAAAAATTGATTGTAGGGCGAAATGGCTGCTGATGGTTGTTGTTGGATATTGTCAGATTTTCGATGTAAGGCACTGATTGTAGTTTTTTTGGGATAGAGCGTGTGGCCTGGGGTCAAAGTTCTTGAAAATAAATTGAAATTGATTGCTGATGTAGATGCGCTCCTCCGGGAGTTGTTGAAAAACAAAGTGATTACGAACAGTGAACTCAACTTAGGAGTGGCCTCAGATGAGGTATTCGTGCATGTTATGCGTGAAGCACAAAAGCGGAGCATTAGTGAGAAAAGAGTAAGAGAATACGGAGTGGACACAGTAATGAAAGTCAAGGTAACAAAGGAAAAACAAAATGGTGGAGGAGTAGGAAAAACTGCAGTGAACGAGAAGCAGCAATACAAGCTGTGAAGCTTTTTAGTGCTATAGTGTCTGGAAAGACTAGAACAGTGTGGGGCGAAAGTGAGGTAGAAGAAGATGAAGAAGTTATCGGTAAGAGTGAAGATGAACTGAGTAACCACGGGCAATCAAGAAACCTGCAAGCCCTGAAGAAAGTGTATGGAGGAAGGCTGACTAATGTGAACATACCACGTTCAGTTGTAATGGTATGCACGCTAGCTGGAAGGCCCTACCTTACCATTCAGATCTACCTAGCGGTCGCTGAGGTAGTAGGTGCTGATGAGATAGTGGCGGTTGGCACACTGCGAGTAGGCCATGCGTTTGAAGTTGAGGTGTGAACACAAGCGGCGAAGCAGAAATTGCTGAGGGCAAAGCTTACCATCAATGGCCATCCAGCGGAGATGCATGATCTTCATGAACAAACTGTGCAGGTGCGCCTCCACTGGCTACCATGAGGGATAACGGTGCAAGAGATTGTGACAGGGTTTGTGCGTATAGTAACGCTAGAGAGGCATGGATTTGAAAGTTAAGCCTTCGTAGAAAGCCAGTGTGTGAGACAACAGTTTGGCATGTGACGCTACGTTTGCGAGAGTGGACGACCATAGAAGATGTACCGGACGTAGTTGTTATCAAAGGCATCCAGGTGCTAGTGCTAGTGAACGATCGTGTGCCGCAATGCTTGCGCTGCGGAATGGAGAGGACACTACCCTCGTTCATGCGTGAGCCGTGCATGCGACACGTGCAAAATCTAGTGCGACCCAAGGCACTTGTGTCTTCACCTACAAGCAGCAGCGAGAGCCAAGCTGGCGCAACAAATGTCGTAGCAAGGACAGCAAGCACCGCACATGCAGAAACAATCGTGTATGGGGTCGCGCGGAATACAACAATCTCAGCAATCACAGCAACCGCAGCACCAACAAACCCAGCTGCTGCAGCAGCGTACTGGAGTTCAAGTTAATCTGGGCCTGCCGACCATAAGTACAAGTACCCCGTGCCTTACCGCCGTGGTAGAAACCCCGGATTTTCGGCGTCAAGAAGCAGAGGAAGATAGCACAGTTACTACAGATGGTGGAAATGTGCAGCAACACAAGGAATCGGCGCTGCAAGAAGATCGTAGCCTAGATCGTGATAGGCCATGGTTCACCCCACCGGCGAAAAGGAAGCGGAAACGGAAAAAAGGCCTGAAGTCTCCAACACCAATGACGCAGAAAGAAGACCTTCAGGAAAATGTCACTGCAGCTGGTGAAGAAAGAGGAGAGTAGTGAGAAAGAGAGTGGTAAGGTTATTGATCCTGAAAACATTTAAGTTGCAAGTGTAGTGCAAGAACCGGGCGTTCATACACATGTAAGTACTGCAGGTGATGGAGCGGGTCCACTTTCAAAAGAGGCCCTTGCATCGCAGATTCAAGATAGCCAGACTATTTTGAGTTGCAGTGAGTATGATGAGACAGGAGATGGTGGACAGTTTGGGTAGGAGAGTTTGGTTAGAGCCCTTGTTAAATTCGCAATGCCGGCAAATTTTAAAATTGTGTCTTGGACTGAACGAGGTGTGCACTGCAAATTAGATGATGTGGAGCTTTGGCTGCATCAAGTGGACGTTCCGGGCATCCACGAGGCAAACAATATGTGGGGATTTGATGCATCCAGTTGGAGAGCAGATTTCGTATTTTCGGGTTCAAAAGTTGGTGGCTTTGCCAAGTGGGCTGTCCTGTACTGTACCATTCAAGTTATGCGTCATGTTAGGGGTATAAATGCTGTAGCAATCAAACTGTACATGTCTAGAAAATGGATCACAGTTGTCTTCGTTCATGTGACGGGCAATCCTTCAGTTACTCTGTACCTTCCTAAAGCACCGATCAAAGCGAACAGAACGCACCACTGTTACAGACAGTTTGGCTCCAAACTTGACATCGCGCGTGCGCATTGAAGTTGCATCAGCCGTTCAGTACCTTCCTAAACTACAACACAGCTCAACAAGCTCAGCAAGTATTCGATACGTCATAGCTTCACCGCGACCAGACGTGGCTAATGGATTGGACCAGGATTGGCTAAAGATGTGCCCAGGCGAGAGCAATGCCCAATTACGAACCATCTCCGAGAGGTGGTTTGCTGGGGTGGAGGTTTGAGCATGTGCGATGTAACAGTTTTGACAAAACAGATTCATCGCTGACGATGTTGACGTCAATAAACCGCATCAACACGGGTTGAGCCAAACTGTCACCAATAGTGGTGCGTTTGGTTCGCTCTGTTTGGTCGTTTAGGAAGGTACTCGTGGAGTGGGCTGCATGGTTTAAACAATTTAAGGCACCGGTTATCATTGGTGGTGACTTCAATGATCACCATTATGATTGGGGCTTGCTGCACACAGACACCCGTCGTCGTAGAATAGCCAGTGCTATTGATAGTCAAGATCTTGAATTATGCAAGATGGCATTCCCACATTTGTTCGGTGGCAACAGGGTAGCGTCCAGAGTCAGTCCTGGATTTTTTCGTGTGTTCGCGTGCAATTGCGGGGTGGTTTACGTTTGAAGTCTCAGATGATTTGCGTGGAAGTGACCGCTTCCCAGCCGCTCTGTGCCCGCCTAAGCTGTCTAAGCACAGAGCAGAGGCTTGGGGAGCTGGGTCGAGGTGTCCTGTTGTTGGCAACGGCATCTTCAGTGAATGGATTGGTGTGCAGCCAGTGAGAGTTAGACAGTTTGTTCCAGCTCGTGCCAGTCGCCCACCGTGGTGGATGGATCGTTGTACAGTTGCTGTCAGAGACAGACACAAATCATATTGAAATGGAAGCGTGCTCCCAGTAATGAGCTGTGGCTTGTGTATTGCGGAATAGCTGAAGAGCCGTGCTTTATTCTGCGGCAAGAGAAAGCATCGTACGGTGAGCGCTTGTGTGAGCAGGTGGCTGCTTCAAACTCACTGCAGCAGGTGTGGAAAGCTCTTGATCGCAGTGGAAGCAAGGTGGCGCAAACATGGATTTGTAGTGTGGCAGCAACTATGGAAAATCGTGAAGTTTTACGTAGGATGCAAATGGCAGACACCTTTAACGCACGGTTTGCAAGTGTGTACAGCCTTGCAGAGGGGATCGCCCTCCCATGCCTGATACTGGTGCCTTGTCCCAGGTAGGAGGCATTCCGTGGGAACTCTCTGAATTTAGGGTGTTGCTGTCGTGTTGTAGGGCCAATTATAGTGCATCAGGCATAGATGGCGTAGGTTATGACACCATGTGGTATAGAACTGCAGGAGAGCAGCAGTCTCTTTTGACTCTGTTCTGGCAGGTTCTCAATGTGGCGCCTATTCCTCCTGCGTGGTTGTTGACCATCCTTGTCCCGGTTCAGAACAGATCAGAACTGGTGGACTACCGACCAATCGCTCTGTTGTTGTGTGTCAGGAAAGTTTACGAGCGGATGGTGTTTAGAAGGCTGAGCTGGCACATTGAATACTATGAGTACCTAGCTAAAGTGCAGTTCGGGTACCGCCCGAACCGTAGTGCACAAGATGCGGTTTTGTTTCTGCTCTCCAATATTCGAGAAGGATGACACAAGGAAAAGTTGTCATGGCAATTTTTCTGGATATTAAAGCTGCCTATGACACTGTCCATTGCGTGGGTCAAAGCGGCTCTGGTCAAAATGGGAGTTAGCGCACGGCTAGTTGATACCATAGTTGCGCTTTTAGGAGCATGGGCATTTGTGACAAGGGTGAATGGCAGCTGGTCGACTGAGGTGACCACCGACAGGGGATTCACTCAAGGGAGCTGCCTGAGTTATACACTTTTTGCTGTGGCCATCAATGAGATTTTGGTTGAGATTTGCATCTCGGCGAACATTGTCTGTTACGCAGATGATGTGGTGGTTTGGTTTGTCGGAGACACGCAGGAGCTACTGTCTGGGCTGGGGCAGAAGGCTCTCAATGATATCCAGCATCTGCTTGGATGGCGAGGTCTTCTCTTAGCTCCCGCCAAGACGGAAGTTGTGGTGTTTGCCAGATATGCCAGAGTTGCCCTAGAGCAAGTGGAACTTCGTGTGGAGATCAAGTGGTAAATCCAACGTCACATGTCAAGTACCTGGGGGACATTTTGGACGCATCCCTCGACTGGTCGCGTGATGTTGCTCGAGTGAAAGGGAAACTACTGGCGCGGACAGCAGTTTTGCGTGCACTATGTGGAGGTAAACACATCACAAGAGGAGCACTCTTGGCAGTGTTTCGGACCTTTGTGCGATCCGTGATGGATTCCCATCTACCGTTTCTGGCGACTTCCTAAAGATATCTGAAATCTTTGCAAGTTGTAGTTAATGACTGTTTGCGCGTAGTCTCCGGCTGCATTGCGTCCACTCCTGCTCAAGCTCTCTGGGTAGAGTGCAATGAGCCACCAGTTGAGCATAGAGCCAAAGAGCTGCTAGTGGCGCTCTGCCTGCGTAACTTGAATCGTGGCAAGAGTGTTCCAGTCGGAGGAATTTTAAGTAAGTATGAAAGGCTAAGCAAAAAGGCCAGGAGCATTCTTGGAGAGGCAGGTGCTGATGAACAATTGCTTCAGCGTGTAGCATACTGTATCCTGCCAGTGGCCAGTGCACGGTCTCTTAGTCCTTGGAGTTGGTGTCCAGAACTGACTCAGGTTTTTCAACCGAACACTACGGAGTGTAGTGTTTACTGTGATGCCTCCTTCCACGCTAGTGAACTAACTGGTAGACTTGGAGTAGCGGTCCCGTCGCTTTAGGAGGCAGTTCAGCGCTATGTAGTTGCTGTGACATCGAGCATGCTCTGTGAGTTGCTTGCTATCTCTGTTGCGTTGGATGTTGCTGTATTCTTAGAATTGTCGTCGTTCACACTTCACACTAACTTGTTAGCAAGCCTCAGGCTGTTGCAGAGTTATGTGAGAATCTGGAAGTACAGGACCCGCTTATATACACAATACTCTGGAAACTCTTGGTCGCAAAGAGAAATAGTCGGGTGGAATTTCGATGGGTGAGGAGCCACTGCGGAGAACCAGGAAACATTCAAGCCGATGGACTAGCTCGTGATGCGAGTGAGGGAAAGTGTCCACCTGTCACACTCTATTGCCCTCCAGTTTAGGTTTGGTTGGGTCACTATGCCGACTTGCACTGGGTGTCAAGTAGAGGAGACACCAGAGCATGTTCTCTTGCATTGCAGGAGATATGCGAAGTCACATGTATTGTTGACTCCCTGGGAGCACGGATTGTCCACCATTCAGGATCTGCGATCATTGTCGGGGCAGAGATCCGAACGCAAGGTTGCAGGCAGTTGCAAGATTTTGTCGGATTTCTAATGTTAGTGTGTAAGAAGCAGATGTAGAGGTTCCCCTGTCCCGTCTCCTGTTCTCCTGTCCCCTCCATGGATCTGGTGGAGCTTCATGAGAAGTGCAGCGTCACAAGAGGTGGTTCGAGTTGATGGCCCACTAAAACTTCCCCTTTATGGGAAAGAGAAGGTGAGCAAGCATATTGAACACAGTGGAAGAACGGTGGAGCTGCAGCGGTCTCCGAAATGAGGATGGGGGGCCCACTGGACCTTTCCTTTCATGGGAGAGAGAAAGTGGGCTGGCACCTTGTACACAGTGGAAGAGTGGAAGGGCTGCGTCAGTCGCTGAAAGGAGGATGGGGGCCCACTGGAACTTTCCCTTCATGGTAGAGAGAAAGTGGGCTGGCACCTTGTGCACAGCGAGAGAGCGAAAGTGCTATGGAGAAGAGAATTGGATGTCCGCTGAGGCTGGTCCTCCGTAGAAGCGACCGGATGTATTGTGTACCCATGGAAGATCTGGCTGCGACAGTAATGTGTAGTGCGCAGAGGAAAGGATGAATAATGAAGTGCTGTAGTGCAGTGATGTGAGGTGAAGTGCAATGCAGCAGTGCAGTAGCGTGTATGAGAAGCGCCAACAATGTGCAGAGTACAGTGTATGGTGTGTGGGTAGTCTGTAATATGGTGTAGTGCGAGTAGTGGTGTGTATATAGAGTAGAAGGGGCGTACGTCTATGTGCCACGGCTCCTAATAAATATGTTCGTAAGAATCCGTGTTTCATCTAAACGCACAGAGTTTTAAACCAAACTAAGCAACGTTGTTTGCTAGGCCTCGAAATAGGCAGCTAGAAACGATAGAATGGCGTATTTATTTTGTAGATTCAAGCTTTCAGAGCTTAGCTGAATTGTTTCAAAGTGGGCAGCAACAATCGACTGCATGCATAAACCTTTGTAGTGGAGACGTCATGGCCGTGAAAAAGGTACACGGATTACAAACAAAAACGTCAAGTGTGCCGTAAAAAAGGGTTATATGATTGAAGTTTCATTTTACTTGTTAAAATGTCCATGGATAAAAATTGATGATTTTTATTGAAATAAGCAAATGTACAATTGAGAAAACTCCATCTGTTTACGTGCTGTTGTACTTTACCAATCACATATGGAAAACGTAAAGCACAACAACACTTAAACAGATGTAATTTCTCAATTTGTCTTATTTCAATTAAAAATCATCAATTTTAATCCGTGTACATTTTAACAAGTAAAGTGTAACTTCAATCATATAACCCTTTTTTTACGGCACACTTGACGTTTTTGTTTGTAATTAAGTTTAGTTGGCTGAAGAACGGATTCTGAATGGGTGAAGGGGTAGGGTGTTGTAGACATTGTTTGATTGTGCTTCAATTTTTACTGACTAAATATTTACGCTAATATGTGAGTGAAATAAATAGCCTAGGCCACTACGTAATTGTTATCCATTTTGCAGGGTTTAAACTTGTGAAGCCTAATTGTGCTGCATAGTGTACACTTAACACAATTTCATTTGTATTTTCCGAAGCTAAAGACAAACTCAAGCAGTGACTTTGTCGATGTTGGAAATATCTACACCCCATTTGGATCATGTAATACCGTTAGAGCAAGTAAGTTGAACATTTTTTATCGCAATACGGATCTATTATGGGTTATCCTATCAACAACAAAACTGGTAAAGGAGCCATTTAGCTGAGAATAGTTCGGCCTTTCAATAAACTGAAACATTCTCCATCCTAAACCCACCGAGTAATTAGTCTAATGGTTCCATGAACCCCTTTAAGTTTATTTTTTAAATCTGGAGTATTAGTTGGTTAGTTTTTAGTTGGAGAATGTTATGGCCTGTTGGTTAATATTTACCACTTCTGTTTTCTTTGATTTTTCTCTAGATTTTGATCAGAATATTTCATCATGTTTATTGACACTTTAGTTGGAGGTTACAACCGATTTTTTGACATTATGGTGAAGTTTTTTGTTTAACCTCGGAATTATTAGCCGTGGGACAAACTAGCCTAATGTTTTAGAGCATTCATATAATCTAACACAATGGAGGTTTACTTTGTAGGGAGCCAAAACAATTCCATATTCGTCCCTGACTGGCCAAAAATACCTCCAAGGTCACATGAGCAAGTGAATATAACACTGGACCCAAACATTCGTATTGAGGTTCTGTTTACGTTGGGGGAAAAAAACAGTACAAACACTGATAAGAATGAGGAAAAAAAACTAAAAAATATGCAATTTTTTTTAATGACATTTACTAACAGGCACAAAGATAGTAAAATCAAACGGCTCACTCAAATGAGTGGCAGTCAAACCGTTGTCATGTTGAAGCGTCACATTGTGCGTTCGTTCATTACTAAGACACGCGCTAGCGTGCCGCTGCCAAGTTATTGTTTCATTGTTGTTGTATTGTTGTTGTTGCATGAAGGCGGCAAGCGTAAGAATGTATCTTTATCTGAAGCAAAAGTCTTACAGCCTACAACGGGTAGCTGGATAAAATACTTGCATGCGACAAAAAAGGCTGCAAATCTGTTGGACAATCAGGCATTACGTCCCTATAATGTAGGGCAACGGTTTTGGTTCATCGGACAACTCTTTCTAGGAAAAAATTGCTACCAAAGATCGTTGATAATGTGTTGGCTAGCTAACTAGCTAGCTACTAGTGGCCCGGAAGTCATGTTGATTTACATAGACTTTAAGAAGCCCATTGTGAACGACGACCTTTTGAAATGAAAGTGCTGTGAGCTTTGGGCGACATTAATTCTACATACCTTTGGTGGTTTGGGAATGGAGGGTCCTTGGGTTAGTGAGCTAACTGGCGCGTTGGGGGACTATGGTTTGTTAAAGTATTGTTCGTAACCCTAAAAGTGTTGTTCGGTATTGTGAAAAGCTTTGTGTCGGTCGCGTATCTGTGTATTTGCCGGTGCATGTTAACTGCTGGCCGGTTTACCGGAAATGACGTACTGTAATGACACATATCGGCGTAGCGTAACTCCTTCATACTAAATAGTAAGTTAAATTGTTATTGCTAAAGAAAATTTGTCATACCCATAAACAAACAGTCAACAAACAACCAACATGAATATTATTTATCTGAAATATGTAGAATTAATACTTGGCGCCCTTTTGCGAGTAATTAGTTATTTTTAGTTTGCATTAAAGGAAATTATTCGACTAGAAAATAAAAAATTTATAAAACCAACAATCGCAAAATCACTTACCACAACAACTGATACCTAAACAAGAATCTTTGCCGAAAACCAAGTGTAAAGCTTCAATAAAACCTGGCAACCAACAACGTGAAGAAACCACCAAATGACCTGCTGTCACGGCATATATCTGGCTTGCGAAACTCCTCCATACTAAATGTAAGCTGCATTGTAATTGGAAAATAACAAAATCCGTCAGGCCCATCAACAAACAACATTAGAAAATAAATACTAACTCGTTTGATGCTTAATGTAAGGTTGAACTGATCCGAAGTCAAAACAGCAAAGGAACACAAATAAACTTTCGTGTAAGGTTTCGTATAAGGTTTCGTGTTGTTGTACTGTTTACTCCACGTGAAACCTTACTGCTGTAGTTAAATACTTTTTCCATTTTTCTGAAATGTGAAATTTATGTAGAATTAATACTTGGTTCCTTTCTGCGAGTAATTAGTTATTCATAATTTGCTTTTAAAGAAAGTATTTGACTTTCAAAATCCACACTCCACAAAATCATAAAATCAAATCAGATACTAAAAGAACTGATATCTACACAAGAGTCAACACCGAAAATGTTGTAAAGTCCAGAAGTAAAGCTACTGCAAGGTTACAACCAAAAATGTAAAGAATCCAGAACATCATAAATAACAACAACAACAAAATAACGTTAGGCGCAGCTACCAAAAGTCCTGATATCTAAATCAAAAACAATAAATTGTAATCAAAAACCTGCCAAATTTTCAGCCATTGAACGTCCGTGATATCGAAAACGAGCCAAGTTTCCACTTATCAGACATACAACGCAACTTTAAAACTTGGCGCATTGCGAGCCTTTCGTTTGGAAGACCCAAGATGCAAAACCAGCATCAAAATTAGCGCTAGTTCATTGTTGTTGTTCTGGTTTCTGTTTCATTATTGTTTCGCGCACACGAAGCGAAATAATAACATCAAAGTTGAAACGATCAATCGGTCACTCCGACGATCAATCTGCTCTCGGTTAAGAAAAACTATTTATGAACTGCAAAACTCAGTAGCAAATCGCGGAGGTTCCGATTTTCGTAACGTCAGGAAGGATTCACAAATAATACTCTGTTATATACACCACACTAAAAGCTATAGTTTACAGTACAGCACGCTAAGTCTACAGTAGTTAAACAAAACGCCACCATCTCAGTGGTAAAACTATATTGTAAATTAATTCAAACAAAAGATATTGTAACAAAAAATCTTTAACAGTATTTCGATAAAATTCACTGTAATTCGAAATAATAAAATATAGCCGAACTATTCAAGCAAAAAAAAATACTTGCAATGCGCTAAGTTTTAAAATTGCGTTGTATGTCTGATAAGTGTAAACTTGGCTCGATTTTGATATCACGGACGTTCAATGGCTGAAACTTGGCGGGTTTTTTGCTTACAATTTATTGTTTTTGGTTTATTATATATTAGTAGCTAACGATTTACGCAAGGTTTCCCATTTTGCGTATTTGGAAAATATTTTTTTTCGTTCTTCATTTTTCACTAGCAACATAAGCTCCAAGCCCTAGCCTAATTTTTAAAATAGGTGTTAGAAAATTACTTTTGCTGCTCTAACACGCACACGATTTTTTTTAGTGCGTTATGAGAATTTTGTTTAAAACGCCAGGTTGACATCGTTATATAATGACGGCAAATAGGAAATCTACACGTCGTTTTTAAGTGCAACAATGAAATGAACAAATATTGTAAAAAAATTCATTGTTTGTTGAATGAAAAACGTCAACTATCTTATTGGGGCGCACTCATCACAAATTTCAAATTAACTGAAAAAAAACACGACTTCGCCGTTTAGAAAAAAAGCATTGGAACTCCCCACGGAACTCATAGCTGGGAAGGCACACAAATAAAAAAAAAACGGACTAAAGTTCATTAATTTGAACTCCCAATTTCAGTGAACAAGGATTGTTTTTATTACTTGGTAATATCAGAAAGTGAACGCAATTTGTGTGTGAATTGGGTCCTGTCCATGATCGTGTGTGTGGATGTGGTTGATTGGTGCGGTATAGCCTACAGGCGTTTTGGTATTTGGACTTTGTTTGGTCTGTTCCCGAGCACACTACGGCACAGCGTGCCTGAACCCATAAGTGATGGGATTGAGAAAGTTCTGTATGATGATTTGGTTGTGATGGACCAATGTACGAAATAGATGAATGTAGAAAGATAGCAAATTGAGCTTGAAAGTTGAATGGAAAACGGGGTTACGCCGAAGAGGTGCAACAAACCTGTGGTTTTTTACTGAAGCGCTGCATTAAAACCCGGAAAGAGAGAGAGAGCAAAGCTCAGTATGAGAGACACTGCCCATCCTTGTGCCCGAAACAAGGTGTAACGAAAGGATGAATTTCAGAGACAGCTTGAGACTTTCCCACTGCTTTGTTGGTCGTGTGTGCGATGTCTCCATTGGTGTTGTTCTTTGGGCCGAAGGCTTGGCATTTTAGGGGTTGGTAGCTGTGGACGAACTTTGAGACTGTCTTGCACCTTCCATATCTTGCTTCATTGGTCTTCGGGCCACATCGAGTATGCAAGGGAAGCAAACAGGATGAAGATGAACTTTTGTATGCGGCATGACCAATCTTGGACGCCACTCAGGAGCGTCGCGTTTGTGACTATTGACCCTTCGGAGGGCTCAGATATTTCGGCTTCAGCTTTAGAGAATTGGTGTTTGCACACGGACTGCCGACGAATGCATTTAAGAGACAGTCGTTGCACTGTGGACGAGCTATAATACTGGTCTGGGCCTACTACAATCTTGCTCCGTCAGTCTTCGGGCTGCATGGCGGGTAGACAGGGGCTAGCATGTCAGGCCGTGTTTGAGTCCTGATGGGGAGTGTATAAGTTGCAGGCAAAGCTGTTGTTGCCTTTTTGTGTTCCTCGAGTTTGGGATGCGTTCATCTCTAGCCTAATGAGTGAGGGGAAGTGCTGTTGTAAAAGATTATATGCTAGCTGCCTGGTCCTACCAAAATGTTGCTCCATCGATCTTCGAGCTGCGTGGGCGGCAGGCAAGGGTTAACATGTCAGGCCATGTTCGAGCTTGAGCAAGTGGACGATCCTAACTCTAGGCTGTGGGTGAACGAGTGTAATGAAGCTCCGGTAAAAGAGTTTGAATGCTAGCACCAGGCCCTACCGTAATCTTGGTCCATCGTTCTTCAGCCTGCGTGGTGGGTAGGCAAGGATTAGCAAGTCAGGCCATGTGTTCCAGCTCCAGTATGTGGATGATCTCAATTTTATGATACAATTATGCTCCATGCCCTGCATTTATTGGATTACATTAATTAGGTTGCAGTAGGGGGCATTTACGATATGGCAGCCACAGACTTCCCCACCCCACCATGCAGGAAAGTTGCATGAAATCATGCAAAGCAGTAAACCCTCAAGTAAACCTCAAGTAAACCTCAAGTTCAGGAGCGATTTACTTGAGTGGGAGGTTTACTTGAGTGGGGGAAGATTTACCTGAGTGAGGGGTAGATTTACTGGAGTGAGGGGTAGATTTACTGGAGTGGAAGGTTTACTTGAGTGGGAGGTTTGCTTGACTAGGAGTTTTACTTGACTAGGAGGTTTACTTTTCTAGGGGGAAATTTACGATATGGTAGCCACAGACATTCCCACCCAAAAAACCCGCTTCCCGCGCGCGATTTTTGTCGATCTGGAGGAGGGGGGAAAGCTGCCCGCTCCTGGCGCGCGGTTTTTTGTCGGTCTGGAGGAGGGGGAAAAGTGCTTTTTGCTACTTTTTTTCCGTTTTCATCAATCTGGAGGAGGGTGAGGAAGTGCTTTTTTGCTACCTCCTGTTATTGCGTAAATAGACCCTCAAAAAAAATCGCTTCCCGCTTCTCTCGTGCCGGTTTTCATCGATCTGGAGGAGGGTGGGAAGGGGGGAACGTAATCCCTCACGCGGATTTTGGAGAAGGGGCCCGCTTCCCGCGGGCGGGATTTCATCGATCTAGTGGAGGGTGGGAAAGTGCTTTTTGTTACGTTTTTGCATTCTGGAAGTGCAGCCATAGCCAAGATGGTTCACCGGGTAGAGGTCAAAGTGGGTCGAGGTCACCCATGGTGGAAGGCCCTTTGCTACCTTAGTGTCCTTTTGCTACCTAAAAATGTCCTTTGCTACACGAGTCTTTTTTCCAACTAAATGTGTCTACCTCCAAGCGGGAAGGTCACATGACCGGAAGTGGGTCACGTGCCATTAAGCCTCAACAAGCCACCAAGCCCCCTTAACCCCCCCCCCCCCCCCCCCCCCCCGGAAGTGCGTCAACCGTTGGGGTAGTGCTGATGCTTTTTGAGCATTGTAAGAACTCTCTAAAGCCTTCGGAGCATGAAAATGACGAATTATCAACAGTATGGGTGTGGGGGGGGGGTCCCAAAAAATGGAGGTGTCGTGCGAGTGCTTTTTGAGCATTAGCAATGTGTGAACTCTGTAATACTTCAAAGCGTAAAAAAATGACAAATTAGCATCATTTTTCTTGGGGGGGGGGGTCCCAAAAGTGGAGGGGTCGTGCTAATGCTCCATGAGCTTTCGCATTGTTTTAACTCTAAAAAAAAATTTCGAAAAATGCAAAATGGCGAATTGCCAACCTTGGCTATGGACGCACTTCCAAGATGAAAAAAGGTAACAAAAAAACACTTTCCCACCCTCTTCCAGATCGATAAAATCCCCCGCGTGGGAATCGAGAAGTGGGCGTTTTTCCCTCTATCCAGGTCAATGAAATCCCCTCCCCACCCTACTGCAGATCGACGAAAACCCCTCGGGAGGCGGGAAGTGGGTGTTTTCCACCCACGTCCAGATCGATAAACTCCCGCGTGCGGGAAGCAAGAAGCGATTTTTCTGAGGGTCTATTTATGCAATGACAGGAGGTAGCAAAAAAAATCACTTTTCCACCCGCCTCCAGATTGACGAAAGTGGAATAAGGTCGCAAAAAGCACTTTCCCCCTCCTCCAGATCGACAAAAAATAGTGTGCGGGAAGCGGGTTTTTTGGGGTGTGGATGTCTGTGGGTGCCATAATGTAAATGCCCCCCTAAAAAAGTAAACCTCCTAGTCAAGTAAACCCCCAACTCAAGTAAACCTCTCACTCAAGTAACTCACTCCTGAACGGAGGTAGGTTTACTTGAGGGTTTACTGCTCTGCATGATTTCATGCAACTTTTCTGCAGGACGGGTGGGGTGGGGATGTCTGTGGCTGCCATATCGTAAATGCCACTCACTGGTTGCAGGCCTTCTTAGATGTTGCTGCTAGGTGTTCCTTGAATTCGGGATGAGTTGACTGTCGGCAAACAAGTCTAGTGATGTGTTGCTGAAAGAGTTTGAACGTTAGCAGCCTCGCCTATCATAATCTTGCTCCATCGGTCTTTGATTGTCCCGTGATTCTTTGGATGATTCGAGCACATAGCTGCATGGCAGGCAGGTAAGGGCAACATGTTCGGCTGTGTTCAAGCTTGAGTACGTGGATGATCCTGACTTGCTTGTTCCGCGTGTTTGCTGCGTCCTGGGTTGTTGGGAGTGCTTTAGCAGCAGGTTAATCAGTTGTGGCTCTAGTCAAAATTTTTTGTGCATTGGCTGTGGGGAAATTAGTCTAGTGATGTTCTGGTGAAAGAGCTTGAATGCTAGCAGCCTGGCCCTACCATAATTTTGCTCCGTCAGGTCTTTGATGTCCTGTGATTCTTCGGATGATTCGGGCACACTGGCTGTGTGGCTGGTATGCAAGGAAGGCATGTTGGGCCGTGTTTGAGCTCCAGTAATTGGACAATCCTGACTCGTGCCTCTGTGTCTTGGGTTTCTGGTACTAGGCAACAGTCGAATCAGACGTGGCTTGTGTGTTACCTAAAGAGTATGGGAAGCGTTGGCTGTGAGAACGAATGAATTCACGGGTGAGACGCTACTTAAAGAGTTAGAATGATAGCGGCCTGGTCCTACCATAATCTTGCTCCATCGGTCTTTGGGCTGTGTGGCGCATAGGCAATAGTTAGCATGTCAGGACATGTTCTAGCACTGGTAAATATAAGACGAACCCTACTTGATTGCTTTTCTGCCTTCGTATATTGTGCTTGGTGGGAGTGCGTGATGCGTGGCTGAAATGTGGGGTTTGGTTTTGCTTCAGACGAATGACGTCCGAGTTTTGTACAATGTGACCTTGAATTCGTCCAAAGGCTTGCCAACTTGCTTTGTGGTCTGTGTGTCGCACTCTCCTTCTCTGGAAGGTTGCAGGGTACGTGGACTGTGAGCGAGAAAGTTTGCTCTCGTTGTTCAGAAGGAGACTGTTGTTGGTGGAAAGTTACCTGGTAGATCCTAGCAGTAGTCATTTGCATGTCTCAAAGATTAAGCCATACATACTAAGTACTTGCCGCATTAAGGTAAAACCATGAATGGCTCATTAAACAAGTTATGGTTCATTAGATTGTCCTGTCCTACTTGGATAACTGTGGTAATTCTAGAGCTAATACTTGCAGAAAGCTTCGATCGTTGGAGACGAGCTCTTTTATTAGAACAAGACCAATACAGAGCTGCTAGGGTCCATTCCCATTTGGTGACTCTGGATAACTTGGGACCGATAGCACGGTCTCAATACTGGAGACATATCTTTCAAATGTCTGCCTTATCAACTGGCGATGGTAGGTTATGCGTCTACCTTGGTTTTTACGGGTAACGGGGAATAAGGGTTCGATTCCAGAGAAGGAGCCTGAGAACCGGCTACCACATGCAAGACAGGCAGCAGGCATGCAAATTACTCCCTGCACGTGGAGGTTGTGACGAAATATAACATTGCGAGACTCCTCTGGGGCCTTGTCGATTTAACGAGGAACAATTGGAGGTCAAGTCTGGTGCCAGCAGCCACAGTAATTCTACCTCTACTAGCTTATATTAAAGTTGTTGTGGTTAAAAAGTTCGTAGCTGGATCTCGGTGCCGGACCATTAGTTCCGTTTTGTGCAATCTCACTGCCGGCTCTGGGGCCATTCCTCCGACCTTCCCTCAATGCTCTTAGCTGAGTGTCTTGGGTGACTGGAACATTTACTTTAAACAAATTAGAGTGCTCTAACCCAAGGTAATGATTACTAGGGACAGACGGGGACATTCATATTGTGGCCCTAGAGGTGAAATTCTCGTACCATCACAGGACGAACTACAATGAAAGCACTTGCCAGGAATCTTTTCATTAATCAAGAATGAAAGTTACAGGTTTGAAGGCGATCAGACACTGCCCTAGTTCTGACAATAAACGATGCCAATCAGCGATCCACCGAGTACCTTCAACTTACTTAGCAGGCAGCTTCTGGGAAATCAAAGTTTTTGTGTCCCGTTGCAAGTATGGCTACAAAGCTGAAACTTAAAGGAATTGGCGGAAGGGCATCGCGAGGAGTGGACTTCTCAGTTTGACTCAACAAAGAAAGTCACCTGGCCCATACACTAGATGAATTAACAGACTGAGAGCTCTTTCTTGATTCAGTGGGTGGTGGTGCATGGCCGTTCTTAGTTGGTGAAGCAGTTTGTCTGATTAATTCAGATAATGAACGACACTCAAGCCTGCTAAATAGATGACCTATTACGGGGACGCCTGGTTCGTGCATGCATGTGCCGGTGCTAGTGTTACCTCGTCGATCGATTGCTTCATAGAGAGACAAGTGGCGTTCAGCCACACGAGATTGAGCAATAACAGTTCTGAGATGCCCTTAGATGTCCGGGGCCGGACACGCACTAGCCTACAATGAAAGAATTAACGTGTGTCCAGTCCGAAAGGACCGGTATACCAACTGAACTTCTTTTGAGACATGGATCGGGGTTTGGATGTTCTATAGTTGGATCTTCCTGGTACTCGGGACTGGGCAATGTTGTGCCTTGACCATGTAGTGGAAGGGAAAGCTGCTCGGTCTGGCCCACCTTTTGTGGGTTGCCCATCAACCCAGCAGTAGGTTGGGGGCTACGAGTCAGCACTACACTGTATTGATCATGGCTGTTGCACTGTGGGAATAGTGCCCTCTGGTTTACCGAACAAGACGGAGGCTGGAATGATCCGTTGGGTGCCTCAGTGGCAGGAGCACGCTCCCAAATGTCTGGAATGTACGAGGAATTCCCTGTATGCATATTTCGTCCACTCGTGTTGATTACGTCTCTGCGCTGTGTACACCACCTGTCGCTGCTATCGAAATCGAACGAATGATTTGGTGAGATCTTCAGACTGGCCTTCGTGGCGGCTCTTGGGTCGATGCCTCATGCCGGGAATATCACCGAACTTGAACATTTAGAGGAAGTAAAAGTTGTGACAAGGTTTCCATAGAAGATTTCCTGCGGTAGGATAATTACTGTGCAAAAACACAAACGTTTGCACTCTTGCCAATGGGAGGTCAACTGTCCTGACAACCAGAAAAATTCGAATGCAATCAGGAAATTCAGAGCATTTAACTGGGTTCACCTGGTGATGTTCTATCATTGGATCTTCCTGGTACTCGGGACTGGGCAGCGTTGTGCCTTGACCATGTAGTGGGAGGGAAAGCTGCTCGGCCTGGCCACCTTTCGTGGGTTGGTCAGCAACCAAACAGTAGGTTGAGAGCTACGAGTCAGCACTACACTGTATTGATCATGGTTATTGCACTGTGGAAATAGTGTCCTCTGGTTTACCGAGGAAGACCAAGGCTAGAATTTAATCCAAAGTCCTTTGGGTGCCTCAGTGGCAGGAGCATGCTCCCAAACGTCTGGAAAGTGAGCCTGAGTAAAAGGAATACCTGCATGTTGGATATGTCTAGTGCTCGTCAGGCTGGTCAGTAAGTTTCTGCGAAAAGGTCAGTTGAATGGCGGGGAGCAGTGCATCCTTGCCTTTGGGTGAAGATCACTGCACTAAGCCAGTTGAGCTGTTAGACTGGTAACAAATATTAGCGAACAGTGGGTCCCCTCATCTTTTGCCTGGAGGATCGCTGTACTCTCTCGGTCGGATCTACTGGGTCAGCGGTATGACTGTCCTTACTACCAGGTGTCCGATTCAGGGAAGCCGTACTAGCCGGTGCCGATGCGAGGAAACTGAACTGGCAGAGTGAATCGGTGGCGATGTGAAATACGGAGCAGTGTCTAATGGCAAGACTGGTGTTGAGCAGTGAGTCGTCTGGCCTTCGGGCCTAAAGATCGACGTTCTAAGCATGTCGAGCTGTTGGATCAGTGGCAATACTATTGGTGACTAGTGATCATCTGGCCTTCAGGCTGAAAGATTGCTGTTCTAAACCGGTTGAGTTATTGGACTGGTGGCTAGGCTAGCAGGGAGCGATGGTTTGTCGTGCCCTCGAGCTTGGCCATCTCTGGTCTAAGCAGGTCGAGCTGTTGGACTG
>JAHWFP010222227.1:40804-56485 GCA_023313725.1 Lithobius niger | reverse complement strand
TACGGAGTTTGCATAATATGCTGACTTACTTGCTTCTTAGTAAACGATAATAATATTAATAATTAATGTTTATTACATGGACAAGTGTAAGCCACGAAGTCCATGTATGCGGGCATCAGGACTTATTAAAAGCATCAGGACTTAGGGCATCAGGACTTAATTAAAAGCAGGAGCCTATAGAAAACAACTAGTTGTTTTCTATAGGCTCCTGTTAAAAGTAATTATATATCGAATACATTATAAATACATTTGAATTAAAGAAGTGAATGCTTAAAAATATAAATAGGCTTGCAAGTATAGCACAATAAATAAAATGAGTAAAATTACAAAACGAAAATGAATAATGGTCAACAGAATATTTACAATTACATTACACGATTGTGTGGAGTTTATACACATATTCTTAGTTATTTAAAAGAAAAGATCAAAATCTAATCCCAGGACTCAAAAAAAAGTGGTCCTATAGTCCCCCAAAAAACTGAAAAACTTAACTTTCCTTTGGTGTAGTCACGATGATCATCGTAAAAGCACGAGTTGACAATTATAAAAGCATAATATTTTGGGGCTCCGAATTGGATTTTGAATTTTTTTTGCTGACCAAGTTCAACTTTTTTTTTCAGATCGATATTCGGGTATAAATTGGGCCGAAAATTCAGGAAAATCTATCACAAATTGTTAGAAACCAAGCGTTGGGGGAAGTTCTCAGGACAGCGGACTTCTCGAAGGGGCAGCTTCGGGACTGCATTGAGCCTCATTTACTTCCGCCAGCATAAACAATAGAGCAGTGACACGACGGAGTATTATTGTATATAACTCTATGCTGGAGCCTTAATGGATTAGCTGCAAGGGGCACTGCAGAGAGAAACAGAAGGGCGTCATACTGAAGCCGATGCTGTGTGAAGAGTGATTTCTTAGACCTAAAACGCGCGATTTTTGTTCTTGATGGAGAAAACAACGTTATTTTAGGCCTAAGAAATCCGCTCTACCGTTGTTTTTCCCTCCAGTTTTATGTAGTGCACCTTGTAGTTATGCCCTCCAAAACCCATACTGGTGCCAATATGGCGGCAAATGTCGCTGCTCTATACTGTATAATAGAAGTGATCATTAGAAGGAGGGGGTTGGGGGGGGGGAATCACCACCTTTCGGGGTTGATGGAGAATTTGAGACACATGATGGCTGAGCGTTTATTACATAGAAGTGTCTGCTCAAGTTTTATGAAACTTGATTAGATCGAACATGGACATAAACGTGAGATACGGTACCTAACCAGTGTTACAAACCCTGAATCTAACACCTAGGCTTCAGCTGGTCCTCATCAAGGGCGGTTGCAGACGGACCACAAAACGTACGATTATTGCAGACGCAATCTTTGGCGTTTGTGGCGTGTTTGTGGCGTAAAAATCACAATCAGCGGCAGGTCCGGTTAACACTATGGATCGAACTGGTGCTTTCACACGCAGTAACACACTTTTCTGCATTTGTTGGTATCTCTCTCTCAAGTCGTCTGCAAGCGCCCGCACCTCGTCATTATTCGCGTACGAGACACCATTTGGAGGTAATAGCTACAAGGTACACTAGATTAAAATGTAACGGAAAAAACGGCACTTCTAGTCAAGACAGTGCTTTGAGAGCGGCTTTCTTAGGCTTAAAGGAACGTTGTTTTCTCCAACGACAAAAATCGCGCGTTGTAGGCTTAAGAAATCCAGTCTAATAGCATTGGCTTCAATAAGGCGATCATCCTTTCTCCTTGCATCTAACCCAGTTACTGGCTCCACCATAGAGTTATACACAATAATACTACGTCGTGTCACTGCCCTATACCGCCTGTGTGAGCGATCAGTAGCACATTCATTTCTTCAGTTGTGTTTGTTAGATTTGTATGCAGAATGTCAAAAAAGTCATGGTCGTAACTCACATGGTATGTAGTACTCATCCAGATGAACAAAAAAGTCCATATAAACATAGGTCCGGAATCGACCGGTTTCCAAGATCCAGTGACCTTTGTCCCACATAAAAACACGCATTTTCAGCCAACATTCAGGGGCAGCGAGCTAAATTCAGAAACATAAAAAACAATGTCTCTTAAGGACAAGTGAAAAATCCCCACTTCATGAGCTGTGCCCAGACATTCCCCATGTGTTGAGCACAAGTACATCTCACAATTACAGTGTGTGGTTATGTGTTTGTACGTATTGCCAGAGCACAATGCAACAATTTAATTATTGTATCACCAAAACACGATACGGAGACCGCCATTGTTTTGCTGGAACGCGCAGAAATTAATACCGACAGATGTCACTTTTCGATTTCGACTCGCAGCTGATTGAGATAGCTGTATTGACTGTGAGGAGCTCAAACGTCTGACGGCCTTAGCTGGCCGGCAGTGTAGTGGCCAGCTAAGGCCGTCAGACGCCTGAGCTCCTCACAGTCAATACAGCTATCTCAATTGGCTGCGAGTCGAAATCGAAGAGATCCGTCTGTCGGCATTAGTTTCTGCGCGTTCCAGCAAAACAATGCCGCTTCCGTGTCGTGTTTTGGTGATGTAGTAATTAAACTGTTATATCGGACGTACAACGTATTCTTACCGCAATTCTTGTGTTTAGTTATTGTGTAAGTGATCCAAAAGTCAAACATGCATGTCAACATGGATGTAATTGCCCTTTAATAGCTGGGTGAAGGGTCTGCAAATAAAATCCTTTTACGACGAAAAGGAGCATCAGCCAAATACAATGTAAAAAAAAAACTGCTTTTTTTATGTAGTGGTTGGCTTGTGTGCACGTCTTTGTCATGTGAGGGCTTGATTGTTTGCCTTTCAGTGTGTCAATTTCAAAAAGTCCTCTTCCACAACTGCTTAAACTTGTTTATTGCAGGTATCAGGCCAAATAACAACGTCATGGGCCAATGTAGACATCCGTCTGGGTTTCACCCTTTCGGTAGCGAACAACGAGATGAAACCATGCAAAGGAGAATTGGCCAGTGACAACACCGATGACATCATGGTGGATTGTGAGGGAAGCATAAGGGATCCAGGTGGCGAAGATCCCTTCCAGGCACCTTGCAATTGCTTCAAGAAGGCTAATTTCATGAAAGCGTATTTAAAACAAATTATGGGCATCTTTTTCCCTTGTTATTGCGATAAGGGAGAAAGTATGATTGAAGAACACAAGGACAAGATGAAAGGCGCTGATAAGGTGATTAAAAATCTGTGGGATCAAATCAGCTGCAAAGAATGGTACTGCTGAAAATGTCATTTTGCTTACCCAAGTAAGCATTATTAGATCACGAATAAAAGAATTATTTAAAAAAAATACAGTATTTTACTGTATGTGTGTTGGTTTGTTTCTTTTTAATGACAAAAATGGAAGCGTGGGGTGGAGAAATATGTACCATTGACAGCTCAGCATTGATGAATCGAGGTGACTTGTACTCAATATACACATAATACATTTAAAGCTCCAAAAATTGATTTATGTTGTGGTTGTGAAGATGCAGTCAAAACTCAGTTGGTCACCTGGATGACAAAAACCACAATGCATACGAAACACGGTATTAAATTTTCGGAAAAGGCACAAACGCATGTTTTCCTTGGTCACTTATAATAACGCAACAACAAAATGTGATAAAAAAGCATTCTGAAATTATGTGTACCACACCTAAAGTTCAATACTTACAATGGTAAACTCTAAAAACGCTTAAAAATAAGGGCACAACAGGTCTTGTGTTCAGTAATCCGAGCACAGCTGGAGTCGTACACCATTTCAGTAAACAAAGAGAGAACTATGAATACTGTGAAACATTTTAATCATATGGAAAAGGGGCGAGATGTCTTTAAGGACTTGCCTATAAACAAACTATAGAGCAGTGACATTTGCCGCCATATTGGCATCAGTATAGATTTTGGAGGGCATAACTACAAGGTGCACTCCATAAAAATGGAGGGAAAAACAACGGAAGAGCGGATTTCTTAGGCTTAAAATAACGTTGTTTTCTCCAACAACAAAAATCGCGCGTTTTAGGTCGAAGAAATCACTCTTCACAGCATCGGATTCAGTATGACGCCCTTTTGTTACTCTCTGCAGTGCCCCTTGCAGCTAACCCATTAAGGCTCCAGCATAGAGTTGTATACAATAATACTACGTCGTGTCACTGCTCTTATAGGCATATTTTACATTTTGGGTCTGACTTTTACCTGCATTTTTAATATTTGCATTTACCTATTCATTTTTGCAGCATGGTGCAGAGTGTTGGAACGTAATGCGCAACGTATATAGTATAGATTAGTGGAAGGGAAGTGACAGGTCAGACGCAGTGTAGAGACGGAGTCATAAATTAGTACTGTCTAATGTCTATGAAGCCAGCAGCGACTCGTAGCAACTTGACGTTGCCATGGTAACGTGATTTTAGGCCAAATTTTTTTAACTGCAGTTTTAATTTCGTTAAGTAGCTGATAGGTCTAAAGGAGAATTTGGTTCGACGGTAAGCTTATTCATTCACGCAACAATGCGACGAGACTATTTTAAACGAAGTTAAAATTCTTTTGGTTTTACGGCTGCGTGTTGTTCTTACGATTTCAATTCGACGATCAAATGATTATTTAATTTAGGTACATCGAAAAAGTCTTTTAGCTGTAAGGAAGTAACGATGTTTTAGTTTGCTGTGTTTTTTAACTAACCTTTGACACTGAATCTAACGTTGTAAATCGTGGTCGTCTCTGATACCGTGGCGAGGTTAAAAAAGCGACGGACGGACGGATAAAGTCGTTGCAAGTCTTCTCAGCCAGTACGACTGTACAGAAGACTAAAACCGACATGTGCTACTAATTTTTAGTCCATATCACAGGTAAAGTGGCACTATCACCGATTGAAATGCGAACGAAAATACCGTGGCGCCATCTAGCGACATAGATATTGTTAACCTTTATAGCTGGCTTGCAGGTGCACGAGGATGAACCAAATTTTCACTCAATAATTAAGGATGCCGTGGCTTGTTTGTTTCGTTAAAAGAAATGCTGTTATGCATTCCTTCGCTTGGTGCAAGCAAACGCTAGATGGTTACTACACAGTGCTAGATGTTGTCAGAATTCGTCTGCTTTCAATCGGTGATGGTGCCACTTTAGGTTCTCATCGAGGCAATCAATTTAGTATATATGAATGTCAAAATCGGTCTAAAATTGACCTCGATACCAAATTTTGACCAGAATATAAATTTTCAAGCCGAGGCCCACAAGCCGAGTTCGAGGACAAACTACAGACTCGGCTCAGCCAATATTTGAACAGAGCCACCTACAGAAAAGGCCGTATCATCTTCGCCTCACACAATGCTCCGCAAAATGGCGAATCAAAGAACGACGGCGCAAGTTTGCCAAGTGGCGTCATCGGTTGACAGAATTTGGAACCCTTGTCGGTTAGTTTGAAATTTCGCCGCTTGGTGTAGAGATGGCAGCACCTAGCGAACTTGCGCTTCCTTCTATGTCAATGGTTGATTTTAAGGATCGGCATTTTACGTTGAGGTTTACAGTTGAGTGAGTTGACATTTTTATCTCTAAAAATGGTTGATTTTACTTGCCTAATTTGTCTTCATCTGATCTGGCCTTTACTGTAGGAGGCTCTGATTTGAAGCGCCGTTACTCTAAAATTAGAACCTAAAAGAATTTTTGTTTGCTTTCTAATTCTGGTTTTTCCATGCCGTCACGTTTAGTTTTCACATTCTCAGTAATTAACTGCTTTTCCGTAAGCGTCGTGGTTTTAATGTTCCTGGAGCCCTTAGCCTTTACGTTTGGGTCCCACTAATCGGCGCGTGAACGAACGTAGCAGAACTATGTTAGCTAATGTTTTCATCACGCATCGTTATGTTGACAGTTGGTGTTGCCATGGTAACGGGGAATTTTTCGAAAGTTTTAGACGGAGACGTTGTAATAAAATGTACTGCAGTATAAACGTATTGTCTGCTGATAGTGTCGTCTCGTGTAAACAGCTTCGTCACCCTACGAGAACTTAAAAGGTGCCTATTCGACGAATAAACAAGTCACAGCATCTAGCGGCATCTGCTATTATTCAGTTCTATGTAGCACTTGATTTCAACAAGCGAAGGAATGCGTAAAGAAATTTCTTTTTACACAACAGACTAGCCGCGTGGCTCCTTAATTAATGATTATAAAGTTGATGCGTCCAAGTGCACCAGGGAGCAAGAGGTCAAGATTTACGATATCACTGTCACTAAATGACACCCCTCTAGCGGTTCAAAATCTGCATTTCAAGATGGTCGATATAGAAAAAAAGGCCCCCTGATGTCATTAGGCTTAACTTTACCGCTCGTTTCCTGGTGCACATGGGTGCACCAACTCTACACTCATATAATTAAGGAGGGCTTGTTTGTTGTGCAAAAAGAAATTTAATTTGTGTTCCTTCGGCTGTTGAATGTAAGGGCTAGACAGAACTAGATAGTGGCAAATGGCTGTAGTGCTGCAGCTTGTCGTTTGGCGGCAATCCCCCTTTTTAAGGCATAAACGTTGAGATTCCCTTAGACAATCTAAATGGCTCGTTTCATCGCCATGTTGAAAGGAATTCTCTTTCATTCTTTCAAATGAAGCTAATGTGTGTCGTTAAAACAATCTTTTTTTTTTATTACCTACTTGCTGTAGTGGTTATAATTCGATTATCAAAATGTTATTATTTCGTTGAATTACGTCAGGAAGTAATGACGTTTTAAGTTTTCGTGTTTTAAAAAGGGCTTTTGTTCACCAGCAGCACGGTGTATGCTTCGTCAGAATTCCTCAGCTATTCAGGATTCCAAATTTATAATGGCGGCAAGTGTTAGATAATTCGAAAAAGCATAACTTCTTGTGTCATAATTGGTCGATTTATGGTAAACAACAATACTGTTGGCGTTTTCAAGCGATGTAGCAAATTTCATTCTAGTCGGGCCTATCATTTGGGCTTTACCTAGACTACAGAAGTGCAACCAACCGACCAACATTTTGCAATTTGTTGTCCGTTATAGACTACGCTATGCTTGCAAAAATACAAAAATTTCATCTTATTTAGCTAATAATACATCTGGTTCACATGCTCTCTTTCAACTCGCAATGGGGAAAAAAACAAATGTAGGGATTTTAAGACAATTTTTTACTGCCTAAAACAATCTTCTCAAGAAGATATATACTATAAACCGATACGCAATTTTATACCAAAAATAGCTTTTGCCTAAATCAGCGTATCCTTCTTATACATGGTAACAAATATTTTAATCTCTCTCATATTGTGCACGAACATTATTTAATTTTGGACTTGTAATAATCTTACAATTTTTCATTAAAAAAATTATCAACCTCTTAACGTGCAATGAGTTTACTAACACCAAAATAGCAAGCTGACTCTCACTCAGATGTACAAGCCAATGTATTTCACAAACCGACGACTTAAAACAGTGGAGAAGTTTGTCACCAGATGGCAGCGCATGACTAGGGAGAAATAACTATTAATACCGCAGTGGAATTTTGTAATGTACAACTCTGTAACGATGCCCACCAATCGTTAAACTTCTGGCAAGTTGTACCATGGAACCAAAGTTGAGGTCTACATGTTGCAGTTCTCCAGCCCCCCTTTCACCCATCAGTTTATTGTAACTCAGAAAACGTCGCACTGTTGCCATGACAATATGGGCACCAGCGACAAATACAACACAAGCGAAAATTCCCAGTGCCCATATAACAGATTCACACCTCTCATTATTAACCAACTCGCAGTCGCTGTAGAAAACGGCCATCGTTACTAACAACGAGCCAATCACACTCGTGCATACAGTTCTCACAATCGGCAGAACCAATGAATGGGCGAATTTGGCTTCCAAGATGGCTGCCACAATCAGGACAGTCGTGGTGCAGTGAAACAGTATTTTCACGGGAAGCATCGTCAGGGAAGTACCACACAGATGGTCAGAATCGGGCAAAATCAAATTTATGCTAAAAAATTGGGCCAGCAATGACAGATAGAGCATGTGACGTGGCAGCCTCTCGTTCAAAAAATGTACACCGATCAACACAAAACACTGTACCATCAAGACGAGTGGCACCAGCAGCAACGGCATGGCGTAAACGGGAATTTCGGGGATATTACAGCCAGGACCCGTTATGGTTTTCGTCCACAGGTACACGGTCATTGGCACAAGTTGAGCCAGAGATTCACAGGAGAAAATCGGCCACAAACGTTCCCGAAAGAAGTAGAAGGCCTTGCTGGTGAATCGGACGTTCTTGACTTTGCAACGATAATACCGTTCCAAGGTGTGGATTCCCCACCACGTACCAAGAGCTACCAAACTGGTTCCAAACAGAAGGTTGTTGAGAATTGGTAGCAATAACATCATTCACCTGGAATAACAAAAGTGCAATAGTTAGGCGGAATGAAGTCGAGTGGGAAAAACGTAAACATAAAGAGTGGAAATGAATATAGGCCAGTGACACGACGTAGTATTATTGTGTATAACTCTATGGTGGAGCCAGTAACTATAGGTTAGCTGCAAGGTGCACTGGTGGGAAAAAGGAAGGTCGTCTTACTGAAGCCAATGCTATTAGACTGAATTTCTTAAGCCTATAACGCATGATTTTTGTTGTTGGAGAAAACAACGTTCTTTTAAGCCTAAGAAATCCGCTCTCAAAGCACTGTTTTGACTAGAAATGCCGTTGTTTTTTCTTAAATTTTAATCTAGTGCACCTTGTAGCTATGCCCTTCATATGCTATCTCGTAGCCAATATGACGTCACTTGACGCGGCTCTATACCAGGGTGGAGGAAGAGTGGAAAGCAGAACCCCCCAAAACTGTCGTGGTATCAACCGCGAAGCTCTTTCGCCTTAATCCCATTGAGTAATAGTTCGTAGTTCATTAAACGTTTGAAGTCTTAGTCTCCGTGGATTAACTTGATGAAAGAGCTTGGCGTTTCATATTACGACTTCAATAGACTAAAATCGTGGCGGGAATCCTTAACAACTTTTGTTTTGAGGAGATATCAAATTTTTGGTCTCAGTTGATAAACTCCATTTTCCCCCCTTAGTAATTACGAGATGAAAAGCTGAAATCCGGCTTTTCGGTGTTTTTTTTTTGTTGTGTTTGCTTTAGTAGATTTACATTAGTAGATTTACATTTTTCTTTAGTCGTTTAGTACACCAAACTCGCGTCATTCGTGCTGCGTAATTATGTCTTCGTGTTCGTTGGTATAAGGAAAATATGTTCACTGTTGTATTACTGGAGCAAAATTATGCAACTTTGCTCTTAAAATAACACTGAAATTGATTGGTAACTAAAATTTACGCTTCCTCTAACCCCCAAAATACCAAAAGGCATCTCACGACAAACTCAGCTATCTGTCAAATTTCAGCTTTATGCACCGCGTTGAAGAATTTCTTTTCGTGAAATTAGCTAGCTAGTCACTAGTTAGCTAACACTGGCTCTTATGTTGCCGGGTGGTCAAAGGTCACCCAAACAAAGTTTCAGCCTTTTCCGTCGCATTGTTATTTTCCCTCAGATGCCTGAAAACAGCCAAACTGCCTTAGCTGTAAAGACACAATTGTGTAGTGGTCACCATGCTCACGTACATTTTATCTGGCTAGGACGGACATTAATGTTATCGCTGAAGCTTGGTGGGTGGCACACTAACGTGTGTATTAATATTAAGGAAAAAGGGCAATGGTGGAAAGCAGAACAACTATGGAAAAAGGAAAATATGGAAAGGAGCATACGTGGAAAAAGGGCCAAGATGGAAAGGAGAATACTGGAAGAATTAGGAAAAGCTGAAAAGAAGAATAGTGAGAAAAGCGTTTTGCCAGGTGCCGCTGTTTGACACTAGATGGCAAGACTCACCGTACAAAAATTCACCGATCGGATTTTCTTGGCCAATTCCCGAACAAACCACGAAAAAATGAAATGGAGCACTGGTGGTGGCCATTTTGTCTAACCCCCTCCAATACTGTTGTAGGTCGAACCGAATTGTTTACTGTCCATGGCCTGACAAGCAGTTCCCGTTGGGTAGCCAATCTGCTCATGAAAGCCGTCGCGCTCACCACCATAATAACCCCAGATGGAAAAGTATTCCACACTGTTAACAACTCCAGATAAAAAAAAGCAGTACCTACGACAGTCAGATATGAACCCTGGAACAACTAGTTTGAGTGGATGTCGTCTGGTATTACTCCCTTCGCGAACCAAGAAAAAAATGACCATAATTTACTTCGCAGAGGTCGTGCAGCAGAGAGTAAGTTAGTGAAAATCGCACTTCAGCCTACGCAACTCAAGACAATCTGCCCCCAATATTTGGAGCCGCTCAGTGTAACTCAAAGAGTGCCGGATCCGGTAGGCACCTGGTGAAGAAGCGCTGCACAAAGCCAACATCGTTAATGTTACTCAGTTGATTAGGGGACCACACTGGTCATGCATACCCCAAGAGCAGTCGCACAAAAACGCAAAATGCCCGGAACAAGGTGTTGCTGTCACCTGAAACGAAACATTGCCTAACAATGGCAGCTAGCTCTCCGCAACTTTAACCGCATTGCAACAATGTGTGGACCATTTTAAATTGTAATCAAATCGGACGCTAATTTCCTGAGATGACGTATTCTAATTTTTCATTTGAGGAAGCAATGTGAAAGACACTACACTAATTAAGAGCCAACAACAGCCATCTACCAACTCGACACAAAGTCAGCTGCAGCACATAGCCGCGAATGATCACTAGAGTCGATATTAATACCCCGATGCAATTTGACATCGTCGGCAAATTTCAGCCCAGTCAACCCGGAGAAGAGAGATGTAAAGGGAGAAGAGCAGTGGGCTAATAACAGATCCCTGTGGAACACTGCTCGTCACAATGAACGGCCTAGAAATCGTCTAGTTGACACTGACAAGTTGTGACCTATTTGATAGACACTCATTTGAGATCCAACGAAAAATGATACCCTGCCGAACTTGGGACAGCTTAAAATGGAGTTTTTGGTGTGATACGGAATTTCTTTGTGTAGTCAATAAACATGTCATATATTGGCACTCCCAGTTCAAAATGTTCAGACCAACCGTCCAGGCACTGTCACAGACATGAGGTAGTTGAACGACCTCTCACGAACACGAATTGGTTTGTACCAAACACGCCGTCTTTGGGAAGATACGAGACAAGCTGATCACGAATAATACGCTCATGAATTTTACAGGGCTCACATGTCAAAAAGATCGGTCGATAGTTCCCAGAGTCAACTGCATTTCTTTTTTTATAAATAGGTACAACCGCTTCTTTCTGTAGCGGTTTTCCAGCAAGAAGGTAAGCTGCTTGTAGGCAAGGGGCAGCTTAAGATACCAAATAGGGGTCTACAGAGCTCTACGGAGAACTCCTTATCAAAAGAAGCCAAAAAGTCATCCAGCCCAACTAACCTACTGCTCTTAAAAGATGAAAGCACCTAGAACTAGTCGAACGACACGTTATTCAAAGCTGTGTCGGTTTGACTAGGTAGAGATGGCAAGCAACCATCATCGATAATGAAGTTTTTGCAAAAAAAAACCCGTTGAGCAGCCCTGTCTTGATCCTCAATCATAGAAAGGGGCGGTTTGCAATACACAAACCGTAGAAAAAGGTGGAATGCCACGTGCACCGTTTTACGTTGAAAGTGACGGGAAAAGGCAGACGGATTTCCTTCACAAACCACCTTGCTTTCCCTCTCGATCTCCAGATGTATAGTAAAAAATTGGATGCTACACTGGATAACGATTTCTCATCTGCTTTATTTTACGAATAAGACCAGGGCTCAGCCATGTGGCTTACCCACGTTTAACCTTATAAACAATTCACAGTTCCAGTCATTACCCTAAGTCTATTACCGTAAATCTATAGAGCAGTGACACGACGTAGTGTTATTGTATATAACTCTATGCTGGAGCCTTAATGGGTTAGCTGCAAGGGGCACTGCAGAGAGAAACAGAAGGGCGTCATACTGAAGCCGATGCTGTGAAGAGAGACTGCTTAGACCTAAGGCGCGCGATTTTTGTTGTTGGAGAAAACAACGTTATTTTAAGCCTAAGAAATCCGCTCTTCCGTTGTTTTTCCCTCCATTTTTATGTAGTGCACCTTGTAGTTATGTCCTCCAAAACCCACACTGATGCCAATATGGCGGCAAATGTCACTGCTCTATAGGAAACAAACTCTTACCCAGGTGACCATAGTAATGGTGTCGAGACTTGTCTTGACTCCCACACCATCATTCTCGATCTTTTCTCGATCTTGGTGATTACATGCTCGATGTAGTCTTGTCTCGAAAGTATTGATGTGTGTCGACTTTTTTTTCCAACTAAATTCAATCACTTTCGTTGACTGGCAGTTAATAACCGATTCGTTGCAGTACCCTTAGGAGCTTTCACTTTGCGCCGAGTAGGTCTACGTTCATTAGTAAAACTGGGTCCCCCGCCCCCCCAACCCCTCCCCAACAATAACACATGGAACGATTAATTCAGGATGCGTTTGGGGGGGGGGCGGGCTGGAGAATAGGGGGGCACACTCACAAAATTGAAATTTTTTTTAATTAAGAGTTGGGGCATTTAGGCTACGACTTGTGCACAACCTGCTTTAAAACGTTTCTTGCCGTGCGTGGACTGTGGTCCACCCCTCTCGAATGCCGATCCAGTAGCAGTCGCCACTTTGCCAGTGCACCTTTATAAGTACTCGCCATTTCACTATTTTTACTCGCCACATATCAAGTACATCTTACACTATGCATGGCATTGGTTTTTCTAATTTATGCATGTTATTAAATGCAAGTTTGTAAAATTGTCTTTTACCCCAGTACTATTTCAGAAAGGGCTGTTGTATAGCCCTTATAATTCTGAGCACAATGCCGCAAACCATTTGCTCTAGCATATACGGTCCCAGAGATATTGAGTATAGAGCATTCTCTATTGCTAGTCGCTGTAGGGCCAAATTGAAGTCGCCAACCGTTGATCTTCATTCGCCAATGGCGACTGGCGACCGACATTGAAGAGTGGCGACCGATCGACATTATTTCCAATTTTCCTTAAGGGTTGTTGGTAGTACCATACACAGTCATCATGGGCCACGTTTCCATATGCATACAGTGCCTCTGTTGTAGGAATGCCCAACGAACTCCGTAATCCTATAAATATCTACACGAAAGTCTGTTCACTAGCCGACAACAGATAGCAAATTAAGTGTCCTACCGTCTATCTTTTAGTGTTGGTTACTTAACGCCGCTTCCTTGCTCAAATTTTTAATTCGGAATTTGAAACCAGTACCATCGTTCACACTTAACAGCCCAACAGACTTGCTCTTTCACGGCCTATTGTACACCATTAAAAGTATCCATTAGCTTACAGAAGTAATCCACTACAGACCAGACCGATAGATCATCGTACAAATGACGGATCGTTAAATATGGTATTATACTATAGTGCGCGCAGAGTATCTTGAGTCCTGCAGGTATTTTATGAGCGGCTACATCTTCCTGGAGGGAGCGGCTTTAACCGACGGCCGCCATTGTTTTTGTAACCATCTAGGATATCAACAAGGTGCTCTGCTATCGAAGCCATACAATCGATTATCTGTATTCGTTCTGGGGCGAACGCAAGATAGACCACGGACACTATAATTTGTTTGCTTGAGGAGGAAATGACATCAGCTCCAGTGCAACACACAAATTACAATGACAATATCATGCGCTCGTTTTGTTTGCCAACATACTCCCAAGTCATGGCTCATTTCCATCGCACTTGGGAAAATGTCGATGAGAATGCTATTTTTGAAATAGTCCAGAAGAAATCATCTATACACTAACCAGTAAAGGCATAAAAAAAACTTACATTTTGAGACCCCGGGGGGGGGGGGGGCAGAATTTTTTGGACCTTGGTTGGGAGAAGTCGTTTTTTTCGGGGTCTTGGGAAGTCGGCAAATTGGTTTTTTATTATCTTTTGCTGTAGACTAGGGCAAATCAGCTGTGCTTTGCTGTGCTCATTTAACGCAGTAGGGCTAATATCTATACGCAATGCTAGTAAATTAATGTGCAGAAAAGATGACACGGAACCTATTTTGGCGCAAATGGAAAGCTCCCGGGAAAAATGGATTTGCCATCAAAACATTTTATTATTAAGCCTTAGCACCTGCTATATTCGTAATGCATAATGGTCTAAAATGAAAGGTGGCATTTTTGTAGAGCGGCGGTGGCATTTTGACGGTCGGCATTTAGACATGGATTCTTTTTCATGACGTAGGGTATGGTTTTGAGTTACGATCTGTATATCACCTGTAAGAAATATGACCGAAATACCCTGAAAAAGAGAACATATCAAAGAGGAGGGGAAAAAGAGGGGGTAAATTCTATAAATTTATTGAGGACTATTTCTTTGGGGGGGTTCTGCCTTCTCAGTGTTCTGCACCTTCCCACCGTTGTTTTTTGTCCGTTTTGTGACGGTGGGAGGAAAAAAGGGCAATTTTTTTAATACGTATTGTTGAGCGTTTTGTTGCAAGATCAGGAAAAATAAAAGGCCATTGGGAGTTAAAAAAGGGCATTTGGGCTAATAAAGTGGGTGGAGGCACGTGCCCCCCCCTCCCCCCAATGTACGAACGCCGAGGTTCGCCACTATCAGCTAATTTCACGTACCAGGCGACTTCTTTAGCCATTGAGGTTCACAAAATTACAACAAAAACGTGCCAAAAGCTTCATTTGGCAACAAATTCGTCTGGAAACTGTATTACTTGAGGCTGGGTATTAAATACGCACCGCCACATTTACCCCTGCCAAGTACAGCGGTAGTGCATTCGGGGCTGCGAAAATCTCTCGCATTAAAAATATCCCAGTTCTAAATAATTACATCCTGACCTGGTAATTATTTTGAAGAACTCCTTTTCGCGCTATAGACTCAGCTACCTGTCGAATTCTTTCGTCGTTACGGTTCAGGAAATCATAACGATAACCGGCTCAAACGCTCATTGATTTTCAAAATAAATTATTAAAACATGTTAAAACGCTACCCACAGCCATAGTGACGCTGCAGCCATACTGGGAGAAGAGAGCACAGCAAGAAAACCAGATTTCGACCAGAACATTACTAAACGGAAATTATCTCGTTACGCGTATTTATTTTTAAATTTCTTTCCAGTTTGAAACACCATCCGCAGTTTGAAACTACGTAGCACTATTATATACATTGAGAATTTCTATAATCGGATAGAAAATGACGCATTAAGCATTTGTGAAACAAGGAACAAATTTCGTCACTTCCTCGCTTCGCAAATGCTTACGTCACACTGTTTCTGATTACACAAATTCTCGATGTATGTAATAGTGCGCATGAGGCGTGCCCTTGCGGATGGTGTTTGATACTGTAAAGAAATATTGGTATTGAAATGGTACTTGCGTTTATTGGTGTTGGCTACATGGGAACGAGGTAATTTCCGTTTACTACTGTTCTTGTCGAAACCAGGTTTTCTTGTTGCACTCTCATCTCGTGGTATGGATGCGGCGTCACTATGGCTGTGAGTAGCGTTTTAACATGTTTTAATAACCAAACTCGATTAATTTGTGGTTGTAAAGCATATAAAACAGTCCAGTTGTCCCCCGGATGACAAAAAAAACAAAAAACACAATGCATACAAGAGACAGATTTAATTTTCGGAAAATGGTTGCTAAGCATGTTTTCCTTG
>JAHWFP010222227.1:18927-35804 GCA_023313725.1 Lithobius niger | reverse complement strand
CGAAAATTAAATCTGTATCTTGTATTCATTGTGGTTTTTTTATCATTCGGGGGACAACTGGACTGTTTTTTATGTTTTAATAATTTATTTTAAAAATAAATAAGCGTTTGAGCAGGTTTTCGTTATGATTTCTGAACCGTAACGACGAAAGGCTTCGACAGGTAGGCGAATTACAGGCGCCTGTTCCCCATCTCGATAGTGTCGCCCAAATTCTAAACACAGCATCCACGTTCCCGATTCTCCGTCATCCAATAGGCTGATGTGGGTCACGTGATCGCGTATTACCCCCCTGAAAATCGTGGCGCTGCTGCGAATAGTGTTGTTCCATTTCAAATGTACTGCCATTTTGCGTGATATTACTCGAAGATTCTACGGTGCTGCATCAAGAGTTGAAAAGGTGCCAATAAGCACAGCCACCTACAGTAAAGGCCGGATCAGGTTTGCCTTTCACAATGCTCCGTTAGAAAGTGTGACAAATGCCGACGCGACAAGTTTGCCAAGTGGCGTCATCGGTTGACAGAATTTGGAACCCTCGTCTCGTCGGTTAGTTTGAAATTTCGCCGCTTGGTGTAAAGATGGCAGCACCTAGGAAACTTGCGCTTCCTTCTATGTCAATGGTTGATTTTACTTGCCTAATTTGTCTTGATCTGATCCGGCCTTTACTGTAGGTGTCTGTGCTGTAAGTCGATAGCGTGAAAGTAGTTCTTGCAAATAATTACCCCTAACCTAAGCAACAATATTACGAAGATTCACGTACAAACTACATAATCACTTTCATCTTGCTTGGTTTGATTAGGTTGCAAAATTTAGAACTGGGATCGTTTTGCAGTACGGAGAGATTTTCGCAGTCCCGAATGCACTACAGCTAATATTTTTCAGGGAGAATTAATTCAAAAGAAAATGGCGGCATGTACGTAGCGCCCAGCCTGAAGTAATGCAGTTCAGACAAATTGGTTACGGAATGAAGCGTTTGCCCACGTTTTCGTTACGACAGTACATTTTATGTTTCCTTATCAAAGTTTGATAACACTCTTTGTTTCCCAACGGAAAGCATGAAGTTTAGCGTCTGTTGTTTACTGTACGAACTAAAAAAAATATGTTCGATGTCTCGGTGGGTTTGCATAGAATCCTCTATCGGAATCGAAGAGTACTTTTAAACTTTACAATTAACAAGATTAATCCATCCAGACAATACCATAAAAATGATTTCAGTACTTACCCTGCACTACAGCGTTGAGTAATGGATTCTTTTTCCAACAACTCAACAAGTAGGCATGTGATAAATCCTGTTATCCGACTGAATTAGGCTCGGAACATATTTATAAAGCTAAATATCACTTTGTTGCTGGGAATTCAGAGGAATTATATACATTTTTTACGTTATTGAACCGCAACTAAATAATTTACTTTTTGTCTACCGCAAATTCGATAGAAAAAAAAATGGAGACTGCACCGAACATAAAAACAAAACAAACTAAAAAAAGTTTGGATCTCTAACGGCAAGGTCATCGGCTCCAGAAGTTTAGTGACTCTATAGTGGACAACACTAGGGCGCTTTCATGCGCTTTAACCATACCGACCTTGGGATAATTATTGATCCAAACCTTAGTTTCCAGGTACATATTGCCACCACCATACGTAAATCAACTGGTATGATCATGTTAATAAATCGAACTATTACTTCACGAACATCAAATGTGTATTTGCGGTTATACCTTACCCTTGTGAGGCCCATTCTGGAATTCGGAGTGGACCTTTGGCTTCCCTACCTGCATAAACACCTCAGTGCTATTGAAGAGGTGCAACGTCGAGTTACCAAGAGGGTGGATGGCATGTCAAACTACACGTATACTCAACGACTTCAGTTTCTTAAACTATCCTCACTTTGGTGGCGGTTTACTCGCGGCAGTCTTATTACCACGTACAAGATCTTATTTCAAAACTATGGCGGCCCAAACGCTAGAGCAAACGCTAGGTTTTTGTATTAAACCCATCCTCCCGAACGCGCGGCCACCCTTTTAAACTTTTTCCTAAACCTGTGTCGCATAATTTTGCTAAGAATTACTTCTTTAACAGAGTTATCCCATTATGGAACTCTCTTCCACCGTTTGTTGTACTCGCACCCACTACTAATACTTTTAAAAACCGACTCGATGGTTATGTGAGGGAATCTACTGATTGTGCTGTGAGTTACATCGAATAAATTAAATGATTCACTGGGTTTCTGCTACGCTATTTCCTTGCGGGTACCTGTTGCGTTAAATCTCAACGTTCCACGCTTTGATCACTTGTTATTCTGCCTATGCGTACTACCCTGTTGAGTGTTTGCCTGGTACTGTGTACTGCATTGGTTTTACTGTTGCCTTTGTCTTCCTGTGAAGATTGTTTTACCAAGGTTGTAATCTAAGATATTGTATGCTGCACAGCCAAATGGCACCGCAGATGTAATTGTCATTGAAGTTAAAGTTAAAGAAAAAAAGTCATGTTATATTTTAACTTTAGCCAAGTGTAGCTATACCACCGTGAAACACTAAGCTAAGGATGGAAGTAGAGAAGGATGGAGCCAGGTTTAACTAAAACTATTTACTAGATAGACTGAGCCCTGAGCAAATTGTGAACAGTGTTACTTTAAATCCACACAAGGAAGATCGACATAAAGAAGTCCCGTAGGGCTCGACGCAGCGTCCATGATAACATTATCTCACTTTCCATCTCTCGTTCTCGATGGCGACTCCATACGGGCAGATGTGGAACGAATTGTCACTTTTTTCTGGGAAACCCAAAGTAAAAAATATACTGTATGTGTCTTAACCAAATAGATAAGGTGCAAAAATTACCACTCGTGCTACGATTAGTGTATAGAGTAGTGACACGACGTAGTATTATTGTATATAACTCTATGCTGGAGCCTTAATGGGCTAGCTGCAAGGGTCACTGTAGAGAGAAACATAAGGGCGTTATACTGAAGCCGAAGCTGTTAAGAGTGAATTCTTGACCTAAAACTCGCAATTTTTAAGAAAACAACGTTATTTTAAGCCTAAGAAATCCGCACTTCCGTTGTTTTAGTCTTCTGTACAGCCGTACCGGCTGAGAAGACTATTGCAACGACTTTGTCCGCCCGTCCGTCGCTTTTTTCAACTTCGCAACGGTACCCGAAATTGACGACCACTGTTTACAACGTTCGATTTAGTGTCAAAAGTTAGTTAAATAACATGCAAATTAAAACATTGTTGCCTCCTTATAGCTAATAGACTTCTTCGACGTAACTAAATTAAATAATAACATTTTCATCGTCGAATTGAAATCTTAAAGATTTGTGTTAACGCAGCCGTAAAAACAAAAACATTTTAGCTTCGTTGAAAGGAGTCTTGTCGCATTGTTGCATGAATGAATAGGCTTACGATGGAACCAAATTCTCCATTAGGCCTATCTATTACTTACGAAACTAAAACTGCCGTTAAAAAAATTACGCCTAAAAATGAAAATTAGATCTAAAATCACGTTACCATGGCAACGTCAATAGTTGCTACGAGTCGCTGCTGCAGCGTTTCTCCTGTCCCTTTCCTACTACCACTGATGCCTAAAACGTAAAATAAGCTTAAAAGCTAACACATTTGTAACGGGCAATTCTGATGGTTACTGTTTTTAGATTATATAATAGAGATAGCTGTTGTAGTGCATGATAGAGGTGTGCGCCTCAACATTGGAAGTGGACGAACTGTACAGAAGACCAATGCGACTAGATAGTCGCTGTAGCCCCTTGTTTCCCTCCATTTTTATGTAGTGCACCTTGTAGTTCTGCCCTCCAAAACTCATACTGGTGCCAATATGGCGGCAAATGTCACTGCTCTAGTGCAACAGCGTTACAAAAAAAAGATGGATTCTTCAAGCCAAGGCGGCCTGCGGTAGACAGCATCGTAGCCAAAACTTTATTTTTCCCACATCGGAAACCAACCGTACCACGTATTCTAGTGAACGGGGTTGCCACCAAAATACTGAAATAATTTCCCTGGGATTTCCTGGCTTTGCAGAGTAGTTGAGGTCAATTTCCAGACAATTACCCTAATTTTAGAAAAGAAACTTTTTCACGCATTCTTCCAATTTTACTTGTTTGCAGGTCTTATACAGTGCAAAACAGTATCCTGGCTTAATGAACTTTTAGGTGTCAATACAGAAGTATAAGAATATTATTTTTTTTTTACTACAATTTCTTAGCGTAATATATGAAATGTACTTATAGTTTGGCCTTAGTTTTTTTCCCCCGGGTTTTCCAGGTTTTCTTGGGAAAAATCATAGAATTAGAGTTTTCCCCGCATTTCAAACGAAGTTTAAATTTCTAGTTTTCCTGGTTCTCCAGATTGGTGGAAACCCTGGACGACCCAAAATTTTTGAAGTCCAACTTTTCTAGTTAGCACCCCTCAAACCAGAAGAGGACAGAAATAAACTCTAATGAATGAAACGGGAAGATTTCTATCCTCTCCTGGTTCTGAGGGGTGCTAACTAGAAAAGTTAAACTTGGAAAATTTTGGGTCGTCAGTTTTTTGTGGACCACCCTGTCTTATTAGATATCAAAAGTAACCTTGTACCAGAAAAGCGACAACTTTTCACATAATTCACCAAACTTTTCATTTTTTTACCCACATCGGCCGCTACGAATGCTGTGTGCTGGCTCCCTGGGATAGAAATCGCGTATCCCGCCTCCTGCCTCAACGCCAGTTCAAGCAGTGCTTGCCTTTTAGTGTTGCTTTGTCAAAATAAGATTGTAGTGGTCTTGAATCAAGTATCTTGGAGCCATGAAACGAAACCCAGAGCTTCTCTCCCAAATGACCTTGTGACAAAAGATGAAATACGAAACGACGATAGTTTCAGCAGCATGAACACTCCCACGATCTACAGACACAAGTTAATTCGTGTAATTCGTTGGTTGTGAATGCCTTTCTTCTTGGCTAGTACCCTGTATTTTTCTTTTTACAGAAAACAAGCTACCATGATTTTCAGGATACACCGCCCCTTCCCCCCCCCCCCCCCCCAAATGGTGACCGTTAATTTACAGTACAGCAACATTCCGAAATCTGGAACCTTACATGAAATTTTCTTCGTGCTCCTTTGCTGTTTTAAATTTGGTTATTTTCTAATTAAACAGATGCAAACCTATTTACGTTGCCATTTGGACTTATATGTCACACTGCCTGAGTGGAGAATCGAACCCACGACCTTTGAAACCAGCGGCCGAGTTCCTCACCGCTGAGCCATATTGACACGGCGAAAAGGAAAGGTCCATAGGCAGCATTTAACACGTGCATATTATACATATAAACATACATTCTTATTTTGTCATTCTAGATGCTTTGGCATTCATACTATGTTTGTTTTCTTAAAATAAAATTTGAAATCTAGCCTCGACTATAGCCAAGTCCTGTCTGCAGTCCAAACATTTTGAAATTCGGCCCAGCCAAATCGGAGATCCAAAGAGGGGCCAAATAGACAACTTCTTGCTTGTCTTCTGAGAATGTGTTTACTTTTCGTCTGTCCTCTCTACAGGTCAAACCACCACCTGAAATCATGGGAGTAGGGTTAAACCATAGCTTCCTAGGTGGGCATGTACCTTTTCAAGGTAATTTTAGTGTGGCTGAAATAGTTATTTAGAAAAAAAAGTTGTCCCATGCTAACTGAAACAATGCTATTTAGGTGATTAAAAAAATAAATTCTTATTACTGTAATGAAATTCTCCCAACGAACATTATGTTGTTGTAGATAACATTCCTGTTCGATTCTGAATACTGTTCGGTACGCTCACAAATGCTACTTGTTGAAAAATGTTAATGCAGATTGATTGGCACTAAGTTAGCATTCTGTGCAGGAGTGGTTCGTAATATTCCGAGCAGGAAAGTCGACTCACATTCAGTGTATATGCGAACCCAACACCATAGCGTGTATAATCTAGACAAACGCTAGTGTGTCGTGCCAAGTTAGGCAACAATGATCACAACAAACATCACATCAATTCAATTGTCGAGGTTGTAAACCATTGTAGCGCTACGCCATAGCGTTAAGTGTCTTATCCTGAAGGATAGTTGGGCACATTTCAGGTACTAGGATAAAAATAATAATGCGATACAAAAGCTTAAATTGTGTTTAAATCGAGAGCAATGACCAACCTGAAAAAAATTAAGTAGTGTAAGAATGCCAGCTAAGCAGCTTTCAATGCAAAATCTGACCCTCAATAACGTTGTTAACGTTGTTAATAATGTGTTACTACTATAGATACTAGCTAGCTGCTACTAGCTAGTTAGTCCGCTCATCCCCATGTTAAATCCCATAGGGTGATTATTCATCGATACCGAGATAACTGGAAGGCTTCCAGCTACGAAATTGGACGAATGGGTGCAGTACAATACGAACTGCGTACCTTTCAAGGTTTGGTGCCTGGGGATATAACGGGGGTTGCGTGGGAGGGCGCGTAAGTACGAAAATATTGTTATAACCGTTGTTAGTATTGTCGGCATCGTCTCTCATTGGACAGCCAAAGTTCGGACAATGAGAACGTGGATACTGACGTACGTGCCGAGACACACACTGGTGTATCACTATAAATATAAACAACGTTGCCAAAGGAAATGTATTCACGTCCAAATCACGAAAAATAAACCAACTGTAAAAACAAAGCAAAATAAACAAAGCTAAAACTAGTAAAGAGGCCACCAAGTTGAGAGTGGTTCGGCCCTTCAAAGGGGTGATATCAACACACCAAAGTTACCTAAATAAAACAAATTACAACAAAATTAAAACCAAACCAAAAACCTATAAAGAAATGACTAAGTTGAGAATGGTTTGGCCTCTAGGCAGAAGATAGTAGCAAAGTGTTGAAAACCAATTTCTTGTTGACGTGGCACTTTATTACACATCTGCACGGTAGTGGAGTTGAGTTTAATACATAATTAAAAAAAAGGAGTGATATCATATCAAAAACCAAAATTGGTAAAAGGGGTCGCCAAGCTCCGAATGGTTCGGCCCTTCAAAGGAGTGATATCAACACACCAAAACATTCGCCAACTTAATCGCACCGAATACTACTTTGGACGTCAAATGAAAACTTGAACATTGCTACCGAAAGTAGCAATGTTCTAGTTTTCATTTAACCTTCGAACTATTGAGCGGTGCGATTACCTTGGTGAATGTTTTGGTGCGTTGATATCACTCCTTTGAAGGGCCGAACCATTCGGAACTTGACGGCCCCTTTTACTAGTTTTGGTTTTTTATATTAGTCCCACTGTTAGGTAGGAATCCTACCATTTCCAGATGATTGTAATGCCACTGGGAAAATTCCAATTTCTTTCATATTTTGCACGTAGACGAGCCAGCTATTAGTTGATATCAAATGAAACAATGAATGCACCTTCGTTCTGTGAATCTGTAATGGCCGCCATCTTGAAATTAGGGCCATTTTGAAATTACGCTTATTATCGTCCGATTTCCTTCAAATTGAGAATGGAGGGGTGTGAACGGGCTGTTACTCCTTAAAGAGTTAATGGATTACTCGGATTAATGGATTAATCTGATTACTGTCAGGATTGGAGGCAGGAACATTTAACACATTAGGTTGTGCTGACCGTGGCAGTCCAGCAATATGATCCCATAAAATATTATCTAACGAATATTAGCTCGTAGTTAAATCCGATAGTGTCTGATTAACAAATAATTGGCCAGAGATGCTGGAAACAGAACCAGTAGACTGAGAATACACCGGTAAAGTTGCTGAAAGAGTTTCAATAGAAGAAATGGCTGACACCGGAGTAGGTTTGCGTAAACAAATTTCGATGGCTTGGATCCCCAGGCAAAATAACTTCCACATGAGAAATTCCAATGCTATCACTCCAATTTAGCGTAATGGAAGAAGTTCTGGTAATTGGTACAGATTATCCTCGAGCCTAAAAACCTTGAATATTCACAGTTGGCACCAAGTTGCCAGGAGGAAAGTGGGAAGGAGTGTCCAAAGCATACACCTCTTCCAGTAATAACCGTGAACATTTCCGTGAACATAACCGTAATAACCGTCGGCATTGTAGAAGTCATAGCAAATATTCTTCCAATTAAATTGGGATCGGCAAAAACCTCAACTAAGTCTGGCTTTGATCATAAAGAGATTAGCAGAAATTGAGTAATTCTGAGTTCTTTAACAAGAAAAGCATAAATTATACTCTTCTACACCACGTGCCATGGCTGTTTGGTGTGACGGTGCATATCACATGACTGGGCTAGTCCAATCAGACGGCCAAACAGCCGTTGTTCTCGTTCGTCATTGGCTAACACATGGTGACGTCACGGCAAATAGCCGTTGCGTATGGTTTAGATAAATCGAAAGACCTGATGGAAAAATGCACTGTTCTTGAATCTTTAGTTAAAAATAAAGTAACAGCAGAATAGAATACTCAGTTCTTGTTGAACCAGGAAACTCCTAGGTTGGAAATATTTCCTTGGCCAGTCGAAATCACTCACGAAGAAGTAGAATAAGATAAATTGAAGGTATTCTGCCGATGAACCACTTATGTCATGAAGTGGTGGAGAATGTGGACAGTTGATGCTACACTTATGCAATGAATTGGTGGAGAAAATACAAAAGTTATGAGGCCGATGCACCAGTTGTACAACGCTACTTGGTGTTGGGTTAAGGATGGAAGAAAGATGCACACAGTAAAATATGGTCTAATTTCTGTGCTTTATTGGGCCACGTAGGCTTTAACCCTAATGATGGTTACGGTGATTCAGGGTTGCTCCAGAAGAGCCAGTCTGAGGGAGCATTGAGTGGACATGATGTTGCAGGTGTGGGCGCCAGACCGAGAAGAAGTGTCCTTGATCACCTTTTATAGGCTGGGATTACGCGCAGGATGCATCTCGTTAATAATCCAGATCCGTTAGCATAGACCGGCCACCAGAATCGCCAGCAAGGCAGTTTGGAACCCCACCAATAAACTTTACAACAGCCACTGGGAACGATGGCTTCATTGGTGTAAGCGAAAGAAGGTTAATCCAATCAATCCTCCTATTCAAGAACTCTTAGTCTTCTTGAACAAGTTGAGGCACACATCTTGAGTTCTCTGTGGCGTCCTGTATTGAGCATGTTGCTGCTAGGGATGGGTTGGTTTTGGGTTTTCAAGTGTTGGTTCGGTTGCGGTTTTTTAGAAACCTTAAGAATGTTCGTCAGCAATTTAGCAAACGAAAAACAATTAGGCCTACGTACATGCCAACTTCTCCCTTTATTGTACGGATTACAAACTGTAACGCTAACTAAAACAGTAACTTCAATAAGCACAGCTACTTGTGTCCGTTTTGCTAAGAAAAACAATAATAAATGAATAATAAAAACATCCCATCGTCAGGGACACAAACACACTACAATAATAATTTCAATAAGCACAGCAAGTTGTGTACGTTTTTCAAAAGCAAAATAATATTAATAATAATAAAAATAATAAATAAATCTTCGTAGCTTTACTAAAAAAAATCCAAACTACATTTTGTTTTTTTGCAGTTATTTCATCTTTATTTCATCGCTGAATGGAATCCTGGCTCAGCAAACTGAGTACAACCATCTTGTCAGCCAACCATAGAGATATTAACTAGGCCTGACTCAAGGGTGATTGAGGTTCGATTTTTATGAAAACCGAAAATTGCTATTCGGTTTTTGAAACTGACCCATCTCACGTTACTGCCATGTGGTGAGTGAAGTTGGCAACATGAACTGCCAACCATGCTTACAGAAAGGTTAAGTTACCATAGTAAACAATATGATCAATTCCATAGGATTTATGCAATAATCTTATTACATATCAAATATAATCAAATAACCATAATAGCAATACAATATTACGTATGGTGAGGTGCCATACGAGACCTCATACGAGACTGGGAAGAATTACCGTTGCACCCCACCATAACCTCACATTCTGATGTCTCTGATTGTTTTTAATATTTAGCGACAGCGCAATGTTTCAAGTTTAAAATCCGTGAGTCATCCATCATATAGATTACCTTCCACAGTTCACTTTGTGGACGTGAACTACATCTTGTTATATTGCAATCTTTGTGGACGTGAACTACACCTTGTTATATTGCAATCTTTGTGGACGTGAACTACACCTTGTTATATTGCAATCTTTGTGGATGTGAACTACACCTTGTTATATTGCAACCTTTGTGGACGTGAACTACGCCTTGTTATATTGCAACCTTCGACGAAGAGCATGTGAAGCAGCACTACTTCGAAGGTGTGAGGCAGTGTAAGGCTTGTCGACAGGCTAAAGTACTGTGTAGTAATTACACACAGGTGATAAGCCTTGTAGGACTATTAGCTATTAGAATTTTGATATTATACTAAATAACAGTATACGTGCTGCACTTGCCCACCGTATACACTGGTGCCGATCACGGCCTCCAGAGCTTCAAATCTGAAATACAACGTTTAATACCAAAAACTCGTCATATCAGTCCACGTATAAGTAAAGGTTAACATCGTCCTAGGCGAACCCAGTGGTGGAGCATCTGATCCGCAGCTGCTTCCTGTCGGTTGTCTAGCTGTCTTCATCCACGATAACTGGACTCATTTCCAGATTAAATAAACTTTTACGAATCTATTCTACGCCGTGTTCGAGGTATAGGTTCTTAATTCAATAAAGTTGCTTGAGGCGTTCCAGAATTCGAGACTACCAAATATGGCAGACCTATTGTTATAGGATTCCACACATTGTTCCCAGGCAAAAATGCCACAGCCACTGAGCCAGATAAGTACGTTAAAGAGAAAAGAAAAGTGACCACACCGTCCGGCGTGCAACAACTTTCTCCGCATCAAGCACAAATCCTTCAAGAGAACAATGTCAAGCAATAGTTTACGCCAACTTTATGAGTGTTCCGCCATCTTGCTTTTGTGTTGCAATTCATTCAGTTTGCACGTATATGGGCAGGAATGGAATTAAACCAATTTGTCTCATATCCGTGTCTGGGGCCAGTTATTTTGACCAGTGTGCTCCATTAGTGATTGGTGGGAACAGTCAAAATTATCCAAACATCAGAGAAACTAACAGCTTTTGTCACTAAATGTAGTCCTATGTGACAAATTGCCGTTCGAGCGAAGGAAAGAAATACACAATAGAAATGAAGATAAGCAGATAAAATAAGATAAAATCAGTAAATAGCGATATGGCAGAATGATTAATCTATCATGCAACCAACCCTACGCTGTTACAATATCTAGACGCGCTAATGCGTGGGGTTTAGGTTGCAGAGAGGCGAAATCGATGAGCACATTAGGAGCTTGTAATGTGTGGGGGTTTTGGTAGTAGAGAGAGAAGAATTTCTCGAGTTGCATTCACTATTATGTAGCACCAAATATGAGACAAAATTTCTATTATTTTCAAAGCTTTTTCAGTGCTAAAAATTCATAAACACGTAGATAAGATAAGAGATATTCTATTCGACATAAATTCGACGCGTCGTCCAGTTAGCCACCGATTCTGCCACCAGTCGCGCTATTTACATCCCAAAAAATGTACTGCTGTAGCATGCAGACTGAACTGTGAAATGTACACGTGTGACACGCGATACGCGGATTTTAAACTTAAAACACCGCTTTGACACCAAATTATTAAAGTTTAACTACAATGGCTTCATGCTACGTACCTCTTTGTTCACTCGACGACAAAAAAAAGCCTCCGGAGGTTTAATTTCATGAATTTCAAGCAGAAGAGCAACCAAGGTATACGTGCTAATTGTACTGTATGATACGCTACGGCGTTTTCAATTCTCATTAAAAATGTGTTAAACGATCCTTTGACGTAGCAGTAAATCGTCCGAAGACTTCAAGAATAGTCACCATTACCATAAAATAATGTTCGTTTAGCGCTGCAACACCGGTAAATCTAATAATGAGAAGATATCACGTTTTTGTGCATCCCGCTAACACTAATCAATGCTACGATTGGGGTTTTTCCTTCTTCGTGCTTTCAGTTCAGCGCAATGCTTGGACGACGCGTCTAGCATGCTACGTGAAACCGAACGTTAAGTCTTTTAAATATAGGTAGTCTTGACTGAGGGTAGTACTGCCGGAAAAAAAGATGTTGTATGTACCTTATTAATTTGAGCATGTGCAGCAAACCGTTGTCTCTAGCTTGCACGGTTAAGGGCGCGTCTATGCAACGACTTGCTTTAGCATTTTCGCATCTAGAAATGAATCGCGATGGCTGAGGTGTCGTTGCCGTGGTGACAACGCTCCCTGGATTTGCTAAATTACACTTCGGTTGAGTAAAAGCTTTTAGTCTCCTAATCCGTGCCCGAAATGATATTCCCAGTTGCTGCTGAACTGACATTATTACCTGTTTTCGTTGCGAGCCGACAAAGCTAAAATCGCCGCCATTTTGGATTTCGGATGATTCCTAGTTTCTAGGTGCGAGAATGCAGAGGCGAGTCGTTTTTTGCGCCCTTACAAGATATCCCTATTTCAGTGTCATTCGCTGTTGCTCGTTGCCGTTTGGGCAAGCAGGGCTAAAAAAAAAAAGTCGCCAACTGTTGATTTTCATTCGCCAAATGGCGAGTGGCGATCGACATTTGAGAGAGTTGATCACCAGACATTAAATAAAAAAAAAAACAGGCTAGAACAAATTTTTTTTTTTTAAATGTTGAATTTTTATTATGTGGATTTTTATTAGTTAGGATTTTTTTCTTTGGATTTTATTTCTCTGGATTTTATTTCCTGGATTTTTTTCCGTGGTTTTATTTCCGTAGGATTTTTTTTTTAACATAGTTTTCGGTTTTGCTGTAGTCCACGCGAAACCTTACTGCTGTATTCAACTAATCCAAAATCCATAAATACATTTAAAACCACTCCAACTTCCAAAAAACGCACTGGTCATTGAAAATAGGGGCCATTAATATTTTATTACGTAAATTTTAGTTCAAGAGTAGGCTAGATGACAGTAGATTCCAACTTTCAAAACTTTTTACGTCAAAACAACGAAAGAATAATACATGGCTTTGTTTGGTTATGTTTAGATTATCAAGTAATGTATTTTTGGTATAAATACTTCAAGGTTTACCGAGGTCAAACCTTACCGTAACTAATTTACTAACGCCGATTTACGTAACTTTCCACTAGCTCGAGCACTGTAGGGTAGGCTTTCCTGTACATCTCACGTATCCATTTTTTTGGTGACTGAGGCCGTTTGGTTGCTATGGGCGACGCGGGGAACCAATCAGAATCTTCGTGCTGCTTACGTCATCCGTCGCGACAGATCGACCCTATTTAGCAGTACTCTATACCAATAAGTTTTAATTTGACAAGTATGCTTTAAAGGTCTCTTCAACCGCTAAATAAAGAATGGCAGGTTACACTCGGATTGTTGGTTAGTCTGGTTAAATAGCTTAAATTTCGTGGATTATGAGCTGCATTAATTATCAGTGGCGCATTCAGTAATTTTATTTTGCAGGGAAAGGGACGGGGGAGGGAAAAATGGAATTCAGATAAAAGGTCTAAGTAGTTGGGGGTTGGTCGCTTTAAGCCCCTCGGATCGCAATTAAAACAGCTGAATTTCAGCAGTTTTGTGCCTTCGAGCGTTTATGATACAGGCTGTTTTCAGAATTCAGCCTGTGACAGAATTCAGCCTGTGAAATAAGTGACTTACTAAGTGAGGGTCTTGCAGTAAGGCTCATGGCCCCCCCCCCCCCCCACAGGTGTGCCGTTGGTATATGTATCAGCTGTTTTATTAGACGTTGCGAAATTCGGCGCTTTAGTGGTGCTCACTAAACCGATATGCGTTGATGACAATTGTATACCGAAAATCAGCTTTTTTCCTTTTTCTTTTAAAACCAAACACTCAACAAAAAAGGAAGTTGCTATAGTTAAAAACTGTGCTCCCATTGCCATATTATCTTGAACGATTTTTTTCTGAGCAAAACATTTTATTTTCAATGTTTTCTCACATACCAGTCATTATTCATCGCCAGGTTAAATAAATACACACAACTAACTTACAGTCCATCGAAAGACGGGTGAATTTATTTTATAACACTACTAAAATATAATGACGTGGCTCTTTTTCGTGGGTTTAGAGGTATTATCGCCCCCTCCCCCTCGTCCCCCCCCCTCGTTCTTCTATTCTGTGGAATTTAGTTTGCATGCCAACATATTTCCACTCCCCACATACTAATAACATTCTAAAATTACTTGGCTCTTTTTTTTTTGGGCTTCACTAACTACGGCAAAGACATTCGATGAACCTACTAAGGCTACCGCTTCACCCTTCCTCCACATTGGTTCTCTTCCCGCTGCATCGTTTTTCTCTATTCACTAAGACGCATACCGTTGCTACGATGCTTAAGGTCTACGGACTAGCACTTATCCAAAGACCTTGTGATGTACTTCTACCCCAATTACGTTGCATACCATCCCTCCTCTCCCCCAAACGATGCATACGTATGTTTTTCCTCCTCTCCCCGCCCCTCATATCTACGATTCACTTTTGCCTAGATCAATCCGCCCCCCCCCCCCCTTAACGTGATTTACTTCTCGCATGGTATCCTGTTGATTGCTTTAATTTATTTACTCTCTTTAGGTGTATTAACAAACGATAAAATAACCACACGTAAATGTAACAATTTGATGTAGCCAGCTTTTGTTTAAGCTTTGCTGTTTAATTTTCTTTTATATATATCTAAAAGATTATTCATAACAATCAATTTAAAAACAAGACATAAGAAAGCCCCTCGTCTCACTCCATGCACGCCAGTCTTATACTACGCAGTTCAGCGTTATTAAAGGGTGCCCATACCCCCCTCCCCCAAGAGACTACGATGAGTCCCCCCATTTTTTTTAACCCCCCTTCCAACTTTAGAAAAAGTTTGTGTATTTCATAGCATGATTATTTTGGCACTTTTTTGAAATATACCTTTTTTTGGAATTTGGAAAGGAAGGGGGGTGAAAAAATTGAACGAGTATGCAAATATGAATACGTGACATGACACACTGTTGACTACCAAGCGGTCATAATTACATTTATTTAGTGTGCCGTGTGAGAAGTTTATTTTGATTGTTAAACTTTATTTTAACGCTGTAACTTAAATGACTTATAATTTTCAGTCAGAAAAAGGAATTTAAAAATTGTTGAAAACGACTGGGATTTTAACTTTGTTGGCTTGCTGCCGACGAAGTTCTGGATCGTTCGTTTTGTGATGATTGTATTGATAAAAATACTAACTTCTCGTTTTTACGACTGGCTGGCCTATTGGCTGGGGGGAAATTCGTTCTCTATCCCCCCCCCCCCCCCGCCACCTCCTAATAGTAGGCCAACAAGTCACAAAAATGTTTTTTTGGGGAGGGGGACGAGACACACAAACAAACAAAAAACAGTCATAGAAACGGCCAGTCAAACGCAATTTTTTTTCGGTAGGGAGAAATTCGCTCCCCCAAAAAAATTTGCAACGAGGAGATGCTCTTCACGTCCCTCCTCCCCGATGCACGCCGTTATTTAAGGCTAAACAAAAGCTGATGAATTTTCCAGCTCCCCTCTATCTCTAATATCTTTTCTTCGTGGCCATAAAATGAACCAGGACCGATGTGCGCTGGAGGAGAGGGGCGTTGGGGGGGGGGGAGCAAGTGGCCTTCCATGCGCGGCCCTGTGATCAGTACAACAGAGGTGTTATATTGCGGTCTGCATCCCAATCTAAAAAAAAAACAAAAAAAAACACTCCATACAATAACATTGCAGGGTACGGTAAGTAGTATCAAATTTCAGAGCTTTTAGAAAAGGAAATTTTAACCAAAAGGGCTTTATAAAAAAGTAAGACTGTAAGGGCACTGTTTAATTTTTTTTTAACAAGACATAAAAAAAGCAGTCCCTCCCCTCACTTCCTCCATGCACGCCAGTCTTATACTACGCAGTTCAGCGTTATTTAAGGCTAAACAAACGCTGCCGAATATCCCAGCTTCCCCACCCCCAAGTGTAATGGTTTTTTCTTCGTGGTCGTAAAATGAACCTTGACCGATGGAAACAGGCCTAACATAAAGTCGTCGAAATTTCGGTTCTTCTAACATCCTCTTCAATTTCAAGAGTGGTAGAAGGATATTAGACGAGGCAGGGATATTAGACGATTTTCCATTATACGAATTTCCTGTTAGATGATATTCCGTTATACTGTTCTCCGTTATACGTTCTTCCAATTATGGGATTTTCCAGTTAGACGATTATCCCTCGCCCCGTATTTCATAGCATGATTATTTTGGCACCTTTTTGAAATATACCTTTTTTTTTTGAATTTGGAACGAAAGGGGGTTGAAAAAATTGAACGACATAAATGAATAAACACGCCACACGTTTTAGTGCTGTTGATAGATACGTGACGCGTCATATTCTCATCGGCTGTCACTACTACTTACCAACTGATTCAGTCTTGAGTTTTGCTTTTCAAATCGTGCTTTTTCAAACACCAAAAACGCTACTTTTTTGTGACAAAACTAACGATTTGAAAGCTGTCGAACCAAGAAGAGGATTACGCGCCCCAGGTTTGAACTGCAAATTGCTTTTAGCGGCTCGACCACTTTAGCCAAGTAAAAGACAAACATTTTTTTAAACTTTATGCGCGTGTCTGTTTTTTTTTTTGTTTACAGAAAACTATAATGTGGTGACAAGACCTCATGTTACTGACATAGGCGCATAAACCTATCTACATGGTATCTGGTTTTCACACATCCCAACAATATTATTCATCCCTACGACGTAAGGGAACAGTCATTATTTATCGCCGGGGGTGGGGGGGGGTCGGAGGAAATTGGGGAGGGTCATGAAGTGTTTGGATCCTCTCGAGGGGGGGGGGTCATAATTTTTCAGGTCCAA
>JAHWFP010222227.1:0-18827 GCA_023313725.1 Lithobius niger | reverse complement strand
GGGGAGGGTCATGAAGTGTTTGGATCCTCTCGAGGGGGGGGGGGGTCATAATTTTTCAGGTCCAATCAAGAGGAGGGGGGGATCAAAAACACACTGACCAACTGGAAGAAAAAGACTAAAATACCAAGGCCTGCACCTGGTTAACTTTAGTTTTTGTTGCCTATACGAAAATATACATTACCTGATTTATAGCAGTTTCCCCTTTTGAGCATTAATTTCCCTAGAAAGTTGTCTTCCCTGCTGAGCTCGTTATACTGCGCATGTCCTGAACTGGCGAGCCGTTATAAGGCTTGCGCAGCGGACCAGCAACCATCTTTTTCCAACCTCTGAATTTAGCTCACAGAGGGGAGGCTTTGCGGGCTGTAGGTAATGGATATTTTCGCATAGGTAACAAAAACTAAGATTGACCAGGTGCAGGCCCTGTTATTTTAGTCTTTTTATTGCCGACGAAAATCTGAATTACCTGATTTATAGCAGACTTTGTCACCTAGGAGGAGGTCTAGGTTCAAGCCACCCACTTAACGAGTCAGCACCCCCAAGGAGCTAGTCCCGGCGAACACAACTCCTTTTACACCAACCAATATCCCATTCCTAACCGGGTTTTGATCGCCAGACGGCGGTGGATGCTACTGCCGGTGCGGGGAGGTTGGGAAAGAAATCCTCATGTGCAAAGGTAGCAGACCTGGAGCAAATTTAAGGTCATTCCTATTCCCTATTTGTTTACTTTTTTTTTTTGTATGACGAATATTCGGAGGATGCTAGTGAAGTGTCTTACACCAAGGGGGACAAGGTATGTGATCTGATCATGCATGCAAAGTAAGATCGTCTTACCTTGTCAACGGGAACTCCGGCGGAGTAGGAATGGTGAGACGGACGGAAAGTTGAGGACGGAAGTACTGGAAGGGCGGATGTTGGTACGTGAAAACGTTTGAGGTGACTTGGCCGAGGAAACATTGTAGGAGGATGCCAAGAAAGTCTAGTTCGTTTTCTTTCCCCGAACGGAGTGTGGTCAGATTTAACGAAATGCGGAGTGTAATGAAGCACAAATTCCTGACGGGGCAGCCGTAGTGTTTTAGTAGGGGGAGAGTTATGAAAACGGTCAAACGAGAAAGAGTAGTGGCTGAACTTAAGTTAAATATGTTGAGGTGTGGTGAGAGAGCACATTTCGGGGTTTCCCAGGGTGGCAATATAACTGGTCCCTCTCCGATCCTTTCGAGAGGGGTTATGAGGATCGTGATATTTTACAAAGTTATTGTGGAAGCACCCGGAAGCCCAGCGCCACTCCTCGCACTTTCTTTCTTCAAGGAGAACAGAGTGGTTTTCTGGAAGGTACAGCGTAGTGGAGATGGATACCATGAAAAACGGGAAAAAAAAGTCTAGGGCATCATCGTACTCCCAGACGGAGTACGATGAGAGGCCCGTCGTGAAATTTGCAGAATTGGCGGCTTGTGACCAAGAGGTTACGACAACTAGCTGTTCCGGAGCGAAGGAACACCGCTAAGTAACAGAGGAGTCATCATACGGCGATGGTAATGGTGAAGAAACATCTTGGTGGAGATCGTGGAGTGGCGGAGACGGAGTCCGCTCGCAACGCTGAGGCGGATTGGACGAGGACCGAATGGTTACCGAACTAGGGGCGTTGTCAAGGCGCTTGGTGCGTGACCTGGCACAATAAAAATCCCTTCAATTAGGGGAGGAGGGGATTGGTGAATGCCACATCCTGTTTGTCTTCAAGAGTGAATAATTTACACGTAAAGAATAATGTTTACGGCCTAATTGTTCCAACTCATTGTTTAGGGCTTCATTGACGGATTTCAAAAGAACGTTCTCTTCGTGCCGAAGAGGCGGCTTGTTGGAGCGAAGGTACGATTGATGTAGTGGCACGCAGCGATGTTAGTTCCGTCGCAAAACTCTCAGCTATGGAGAGGACAAATTTGATGTGTGGTCCACCTCTTCCAACTCGCAGACAGATAAATTCAGACCACAAGTTAAGGCAGCCCGCAATGTGGATGCTGATGGAAAGGTAGGCGGAGCACAGTCCGGCGGAATGTCCACTGCAAAGATGCAGCTAGGTGGTGGGGAGAGAAAGGAAGGGGCATTAAAAGGTGGCGTAGTTGTGATTGATAGCACAGGCGGATCTTGCGTTATAGCAGGCGGAGTGAACTACCTTGGGTGGCCGATCGGGACAGATCTGTGTAAAAGGATTGCTAGGTTTTCTGAACATCTTCGTAGGTTTCGTACCACTGTGCTTTGGTGGCGCCATCAGAACGCAAGCCATTTTGATGTGGAGTTTAGTCGGCTTAGATGTTTCCGTGGGTTGAGTCCCAGACGTGCCAGGAACGGCAAGAGGATCGTGTGGGTAAGTGGTAACAGTCTGCTTTTTTTTTTAATCTTCGGTGAAGAACAAGATGGGGGCCCTGTCGAGGAGGCTGGCCGCTTTAGGCAGGTTTTGGATTGAATAGTGGTAGGAGCAGGTAGGTGGAACACTCGAAGGTCCTGTTAGAGACTTTGCTAGTTCTGTGGCGAGTGCTATCTGGCGTCCAGCACGGGCACGCCTCTGGCCACATGGAGGGAGACATGGTGACACCAACTTTGCACCGTTTAAACACCCCGTTGCACAGCCGATCGTACTGGTAACAGGGATGAGGATCCAGTTTTTTCGCCTTGGTTGTGAAGGAAATGCAGCTAGACGGTTCTGGTGACGGCATGTTAGGTGGCAAATTCCCGGGAATTGAGTCTTAGTCGGAAGAGGAATCTGACATCGTGGCGGTGTCTTCATGAAACAGGGCGCAAACAAATTTCTACCAGCAGGAAAACAACAATGGGTGCCCGACACCAGTCCTGTAGTGGTGCGGAAAAGAAGCGCTGGTAAGGCCCGCGCAAGGCTGAGTGAGGCAGATGAGTTGTGCTGGAGAGTTGTGTCTGGATGAGAAGGAGTAACCTAGGAGGCTGATCGGGCCAGTCCCTCCATTAGACGGTGTGCGGCCAAACAGAGGTCCAGAAGCGGAGTAGGGAAAGGCATAGAGGAAGGTACGTCTTGAAGGCAACCGTAGCAAATGGACAGTAACCGTAGTGCACAGGCGGCACAACGGACTCGGATCTCACTGAGACAGAAGGACAAGAGGGCATGCAACCGGTCTGGAAGGATTGAGAAGCAAAAGAGGCTGGTGAAGACGGTGAGTCAACCATGATGGATTGTTTAGTAAGCGGAGTGCGGATCAGCAGAGTGCGGACTAGTGGAGTATGGGTTAAGTAGGATCAAAACAAAAATGGGAGTGCTCAAGGACAACCACACACGGCGATTGTCCCTAGGAGAAAGATGGTTGCTGGTCCACTGCGCAAGCCTTACAAATGCTCGCCAGTTCCGGACATGTACAGTATAATGAGCTCAGTAGGGAAGACAACTTTCTAGGGAAATTAATGCTCAAAAGGGGAACCTGCTGTAAAGCAGGTTTTCGTCGGCAATAAAAAATCATTTTCGATCTCAAACATGGCACTTTCAGCAGTCAAAATTTCTAAAAACGCCTCAGCTTCTGAGGGGGGGGGGGGGCAAGCCATCCAGACCCTCCCATGATGTGAGTGTTACAATTTTTTGGACATATTACTGTCATTTTTGCAAGTCTAGTATTTACAAACAAATTTGCAGAAAAGCCTTTACTTGGCACCTGGTTTCTTGGCTTCTTCGGTCTTTTAGGTGCTGACTATGTTACGGGTGTGGGCATACAAGCAAACAGTGTGTTCATCATACTTAATGTACGAATCTCGACAAGAGATGGGTGTAAGCAACATTTTATAATCCAGCATGTCTTTTCATTAAAAACAAGACACGTTTCCTTACAACTAATGTGTATGATAACTGTCGGTGTGGAGAGCTACTTACTTAGTTTGGCTACAGGACTAACCTTGGCTACAGGAATTATCTCCAGACACTCTCAATGGATATACGAAGAGCGCATTTTTTTTGGACGGGGGGTCACATTATTTTTGGACATTGAGTAGATTTTTGGACATTCAAGATTTTTTTCAGGGTGTCGAAGGTAGGGGTCATCGTAAATTTGATGGTCACATTTTCATTTCCTCTGGCCCACCCCTGGCCATAAATAATGACCGGTCCCTAATTCAGCTGCGTATATCTGCATTCAGTGGGTTATAAAAAAAATAAATCTATAAATTGAGGAGTTCCCTGGAAAAAGGGCATTAATGAAAAATATATGTTTTGAGAACAGGGCACAAAACTGAGAACTTGTATTTTATGCTCAATCTTTGAAAGTTAGCATTTTCTAATGGGGTATTATTCACGTTCCTTTGTAAAACATATTTTTGTAACAGATATGTTCAGGAAAATAGGAAAATACGAAACTAATGGAAAAATCGTCAATGGCACTGGCGGCGGCCATGTTGAAAAGCAGCGCCATCTCACGGCGACATCCGGCGTTAAATAAAAAAATTACTTGTAAAGTGGTTCTGTTGATCGATTTCTTACCGTTTGTGCCCTTATTCCATAGACTGAGAAGTGCTCTCAATCAGATTTTTTTGGAGGTGGAAAAAGGGCACAAGTGACTTTATGCCCATTTTCCAGGGAACTCCTCAATTTGTTAACAATATCGGTGTGAAATCGCTTATTGATTGCTCAGATCATTACGGAGTTTTGTTGCAATACGAATTCGGAAGTCCGTAACAAGTTTCGGGCAATTACGTAGTTTCGAAAAAATAAATTAATTTAACTATCATACTTACTTGCCATCCTCTTATGGTCTTGCGACGCAATATGTATGAAGGCGCTCGGAATAACGCACAATGCTCTCCATTGGCGAAAGCAAAATTTCTTAAAACGATGCTATAAATACTTAAAACGACGCTATAAATAAATAAACTTTTCTGTAATCCAAATTAATATTATGATAAAATTTCGTTTTAATTAATGTAAATAGTCTGAGCGATGACGTCACGAAACCGAAAGATGCCGAAGTTTCACGAATAATCTCTAACCAACCCTCGACCCACCTTTTCTCAAAGTTGAAAAAGACGGGCCACTGCCATTTTTGCTAATTTTTGCTTAAGAGCACACATGTACGCTGACATAATCACTAGTTTGTGTACTATGGACGGCGGTTTGACGTTGAAAGACCTCGTTAGAGATTAGCCAAGGTTAAATCCAGATAGTTAATTCTGTTTAGGCCTTCTAACCTGCAAATCACCCGCACCTAGACTTATAAGTTCCTGGGATCATAATTGAACAACTGTGTGTGGTTTTTGAGGAGATGTTGCCAATCCCAACCATTTTTTACATTCCGACAGGTGGAGTTAGTGTGCCAGCTTTCTTTTCCTTCCCTCCTAAAGCCCAGATTAAAACGAACGAGCCCAAAATATGGTTGTGAGCCATTTTAAAAGGTCAATAGAAACCTCAAATTTGACATAAGAGTTGTTTTGAATTTTTTTTTTGTTTTTCCATACATGTAGCCAGCACAGCTGTGGCTTTTTCTATGCCATGTAAGTCACCAAATTAAAACAAAACAACGTTGAAAGTAGACAATCAGCAGATTTTCTTGATTTTTAATAACTGACATAAGTCTGTGTGCGATTCTAAAAGGTGAATCGAACCTCGAATTTTGTCAATACAGCATTCTAGAATTTTTTGTATTATTTTTTTCATGTATGTTAAGAATCTGTTTTCGATGTGTGACGCTCGATTTGAGGCTTGTATGAAAGGAAAAAAAAACCGTGGAAAGTAGGGATAGGCAAGCATTTTGGTCACTTGATCAATGGCATCAGTAGAAACTGAGTGGTTCTCACAAAAACTTGAAACGAACCTCGAAATTAGCAGTGAGAATTACGAGCACAATTTCGACAAATAGTACACGACTTGGAGTAACAGGAACTGTTGTGTGCTCCTTGATAACTAAATAAAAGAATTTACTGTGAATATTTGAAAAAAAAATCCCCTATCATTTACCGTGGTTCGAAACCATTTCTCCACCAGGTAGAGGGTTTGTTGAGAGAAGCCCTTGTATAAGATAAGCTGCTCATGGCTGACTCGATTTGCTCTAGGTTCCTTTTTTTGGCACAGCGACATTAATTCGACGTGTGACATGTCGAATTAAAAAGAAATATGTTTTGACACAGGAGCTATACTTCATACTTTCCAAAGGTTCTTTTTTAATCAAGCTTTTTTTTTTATATATATTTAAAGCCTAGTTTACAATGTCGCCAAGTAGTAATTTCTCTGAAATACAGCCCACACGAGTTATTTAAGCTAAACACCATAATTTGTTCGAAAATCGAAAATCGAAAATTGCTAAATAACTTGTAGCTTATTACTGTATATGAACGTGTGTTTCCTTCCTAACGTAATGCTCAAAGAAATAATTGAATAAAGAGATATGTTTTTTGACACACGTGCTATACTTCTTATTTTCCAAGGTTTCCTTTTTAATAAAGCATTTTTTATTTTATTTTTAAAGCCTAATTACAATGTAGTCAGGCAGTAATGTCTCTGTAACACAGGCCACGCAAGTTATTTAAGCTAAACGCATAATTTGGGAGGAAATCGAAAATAATTTCTAGCTTACTACTGTATACGATCATGAGTTCGATTCTGCTAATGTAAGCTCAAAGAAATAAACTGAAAATAGAAATATTTTGACACAGTAGATTCCTTTTTAATCAAGCTTTTTTTTCAATTTTAAAGTCTGAGTTTACAATGTCGTCAGGCAAAGCCACTTCTTTCTAATGCACCCAAACAAGTTATTTAACCTTAACTGATAATTAGTGAAAGAAATAGAAATAACTTCCCCTACTGTATGAGTTTACTTCTGATAACGTGACACTCAAAGAAATAGATATGAAAAAAAAAATATTTTGACACAGAAGCTATACTTCTTACTTTCCAAAGATTCCTTTTTAATCAAGCATTTTTTTTTAAAGCCTAATTTTACAATGGTGTCAGGCAGTAATTTCTTTGTAATACAGTTCACACAAGTTATTTAAGCAAAACACATAAATTGTGAGAAAATCGAAAATAACTTCTAACTTATTACGCTTCATGAGCATGAGTTTGCTTCAGATGAGGTAAGAATCAATGAAATGACTAGAAAAAAGGAATATTTTGGATACAGTAGCTATACTTCTTACTTTCCAAAGATTCCTTCTTAATCAAGCATTTTTTTTTATTTTTCAAAATTGAGTTTACAATGTCGTCAGGCAAAGTCATATCTTCTAATGCAGCCCAAACAGGTCATCTAAACTTAACAGATAATTCGGGAAAAAATCGAAAACAACTTCTAGCTTATCACAGTATTTCACACTTTCGTCCACTTTCGTATCAGAGACGTACAGTGTAACTGGACCTTTCACCGAGCCACGATTGAACGATGCACTGAATTCTTCAACCAATTTGTTGGAGATATTTTTGTTTCCAGTAACGTCCAGAAGGCGAAGATTCGAGCAACACTTTGCTAACGAAATACAGCTGTCTTCGATGGAACGGCTGTTGCTGTTAGGCCTAACGTCAGTGTAGTAAACTCTTTCCAGACGGCCTTGTCTTGCTAAATTTTGTAATCCTTCACCTGATATTCCCGACCCTCTTACATCCAAGCCAGTCAACAACTGCAGGGATGCAAGAGCTGAAATTCCATCGTCTGTAACACGAGTGTAACCAATATCCAGCGACTTGAGTTTTTTGCATTTTTCAGCTAAAATCTTCAGGAACCTGCCATTCACTCCACTACAGCTGGACACTGATAATTCCTCCAAATACATCAGAATGTTCGGGATTTCACACAACTCTTGAGGTTCCAAGACATAATGTTGCAAATACAAACTTTTCAATGTATTCTTGTAATGATGCAGTATCTTCATCAATGTAGATGTATCCAAAGAAGGGTGACATATCGACAATTCTTCAATGCCGTCGCGTCTTCTGAGGAGTTTTTCTGCAACCGTGGCAGGTTTTTCAACACACATTTTCATGTAGAATCCCTTTAAGTTTCCCTTTATAGATTCCACCCATTCATCACCAATGGCATAGTTCGAGTCAAGAAGAATCCACTCCGGGGAAACGCACTGCTGTAAAAAATTTGACAGCGTATCTGGCCTGAGGGAATCACCAAAATTTAAGCACACTCTTTTTAGCTTTTTGCATCTTTTGGCCACATTTGTTAAACACTGGCCAGAAAATATATCCCCTTTCTCCTTGCGTCTTGCAAGACTAACTATCTGCAGATTAGGACAATTCTCTGCTACAATATCAAACGCTTTGTCCGTTAGGATCAATGACGCTGGCGACACCGGTTCGCTGACACTAAGGACCACTTCTTTCAAGCTGTTTCCACACCGAGAGAGAACTGCCAACAGGACGTCGTCGGTTAGAGAGACGTTCAGTTCTTCTTTTAGATCCAAAACATTGAGTGTAGTTGGCCAACTCCAAGAGATGGTTGTTCCAATTTCCCTCCAACGCCGGCACACCGATTCAGTCTGGAGACGCTCTTTGACATTTAGGAAACAGAAGATGTGTTCAAGCAGTTCGTTTGGCAAGTCCTGAATCGTAGTACTAACATTACAACACTGCGATACTGATTTCCTCAAATCTTCCATGGGATCTTCTAACGAAAGCTTGGACATTTCTATCAATGTGTCAAGATCAGACTGGTTCACATTTGTTCCCCCCCCCCCCCCCCCCTTAAAAACAATCTCCCTCAGGATATATTATCTAAGACAACAATCCCTTTTCTGAGCAAGGGTTGATGCACACGAAGTACAGGTTTCGCAGCACTTACGGTGACCTCTTTAGTCTTAACGGGACTGGTTGAAATGTGATGATTGCAAATCGAGATGTTGCTCCAAATATGATAATATCAATCGACAAAACACTACATCAGCTATACTTGCAGCAGCACACTGTTTTAAATGTTGTTTTGTCTAGTCAAGGCATATACACCAAACACAGTTCTGAACTAAGAAACACGCATTATGAGCCACTACCATCATAACCTTCCAGCTATATATCATTCCTCATACAGACAGTATCAGGAAACGATAACGTGTAGCTCTGATAACACAAAACAAATAACCTGAATGACTGAAGCATGATTGTATTTAGTGATTACCGTGCAGCAAAGAGCACGCAGTAAAAACACACACATACACCTAAAACCTAGGAAACTGTATGGGGACTGACTAGCATGAATTGCATAACATAATTGATTACGTGATCAGAGTTAGTGAAATTCGCAGCTAATCGATGACACGTTCGTGAAGATTAATAAATAGAACGTAGTCATGGTGACTGAGTTCATTTAGCTGCCTGATGGAAGTTGATTTGATCGGTGACGTGAAGAATAAATCGAACGTAAAGTTCGCCGCAGAACGAACATAGATAATCGATTGTATGTTTTTGATGGCAGAGTGCCTTGTTGATATCCAAGATGGCTACAAAAACATTGGTGGCCGCCGATTAAAGCCGCTCCCTCCAGGAAGACGTAGCCGCTCATAAAATACCTGCAGGACTCAAGATACGTTACGCACACAATAGTTGTGGTAGCTGATTTCATTTAGCTCCCTAATGGAAGTTGATTTGATTGGTAACTAGATAGGGGACCTTAGAAAAGTTCCAGCTAGTCCGAGTAGTGGGGGAGATATTACACTTCTTCAGCATTTATGGGATGTATCTTGGTCTACAATGGAAAATTTTTAAGCCTGTTGTAAACGGAGGTTTCCTGGTTCAAATCCCTGGGTTTGCCATTGCCATTTTTTTTTTCTGATTCGAAAAAGGCTAGTTGGGTTCAGAATTAAGTCACGTGCATTACTTTGTTTCAGATAACCCGAGTCTCGTTTTCTTTCCGCAAAATGATTCTTAATAGATTTGACGTCAGATTTTATTTACGTTTTAACAGTTTTGACTGTATTAGCCCCATTAATGTTTACGATGTCTTAGATGTTTTTACGATGTTTTCAACATTAATGACTTAGAACGGTGTTACGGTGTTACGGTGTTTAGAATTTAAGATGTTTTCCACTATTTGGCGCAGTGAGACTAACATCGCATTGCGTCGAAATAATCTGCAATCTCGTTTGCTCCGGTAGTAGTATCTCGTTTTAGTCCTAAACTTCATTTTTATGCCGCTGATAGACCTACTAAGTTAAACGTACCCTGGCCAAGAAGCATCTTCGTGTTTCCATAAAACCCGACGATTCACGAAAGAGGCGTCATTGCTCTAATACGGTCATAACTACTTCGAATTCTGCCGAGATGCAGAGTCGTGTTTCCGTCCGACGATTAACAACGGTAGCGTCATTAATTTCCCGAATGTGCGCATCGCAAGAATAGAGCAGCGTCAAGTGACGTCATATTGCTACAAGAGAGATACTTGCAAGGGGCACTAGATTGAAATAGTGGGTTAAACAACGGCGCTTCTAGTCAAGCCAGTGCTTTGAGAGTGGATTTCGTAGGCTTAAAAAAACCGCTGTTTTCTCAAAACCCTTATGCTGCTTAGGTTGTAATTGGAAAATAAAGATTCCACTTGCTAAAAAATGTCAGTAACTGCCAACAAATCGACAAAAATCGCGCGTTTTAAGCCTAAGAAATCCAGTCGAATAGCATTGGCTTCAGTAAGACACTCTTCTTTTCCCCCACCAGTGCACCTTGCAGCTAACCCAGTAACTGGATCCACCATAGAGTTATATTCAATAATACTACGTCGTGTCACTGCCCTATAGAAGCAAACCGCGTCCTCCAAGTCAGATATAGTTCATAGATCAGTGGTTAATTGTTTGTCGGCGACCATTCTTAAACAAGTAAAGCTCCTATCTACATAATTACTGAAGCAGAAAATACAGTAGGCCTATGTATCTTGGTCCCCTCCTCAAATAGATTATGGAGCATGGATGATTGAGTCGTGCATCAATTGTCATAACACCAACACTGTGCTTGTTGGTTATTTTGCCTTACACTAAAATTGAGTGTATTTGCTATTAATTTTTACAATTTTGATTGTTTATGCTTATGTTCATTTAACCATTTCCTTTCGTCCTAATGGAACTTAACAATTCGCACACATCGTCCGTTCAGCCTCGTAATGCTGTACGGCAGTTCTGATTTGTAAATTAAGTTACAGAACTTAGAAAAGTTAGGGAGAGGGTCAAAATAAACACACGGCGTGTCATTCGAAATATTCAGACACGGGTACGGAAGTTTGTTTATATGTTCTCACTGCAGTTTCATTTCTTTGTCTTCATTTAGAGACAGAGAGAAACTTGGTTTGGGTCAGACTCAAATTGATTTCATCCGCTTTTCAAAGATAACAATTTCGACGGCTTCAAATTTTCGACCAATTTTATATATCTCGGCTTCATCAAAAAACTGAGCACAATACAACACAAATTACATTAAAACATGACTAAAGTAAAGAGTTGAATAGTTTTAGTTTGAGACTTAACGATGCTGGGGAAGAGACTTAGTACGTAGTTCAGGAGATTACACACAGATGGCGCGAATGTTTTTGCCTGTGACTTTCTATTCACTCCGTGGCTTAGGGACAGATTACTTTGCATTTTTGACCTATAGTTTGGCTTTTTTAAAGTTACATTCCTGCTTGTCCTATAACAGCCACGCGCAGATCTCCAACCGCGCAAGTTACCGTCGCACCGTTTCACGATACTCGTCGTAGTGACACAAGGCCAACTGAGACAGTAGCTATGTTCATCGTAGCGGGGGGGCGCAGCTACTATCGCAGTTGGCCTTGGGCCTAATAGACGAAACAGCTGCATCAACGCAAAAATTGTGACGTCACAAACCGGAAAGATTTTCGAATTTTAACATCACACTTTACACTTGATGTGAAGGAGAAAAATGGCGTTGGGAGAAATGCACCTTGCTTAGGAAAAAAGTACCGTTGCTTAGTGAATGCTCGCTAACACAAATTAAACACAACACACAAAAAATAGGCCTAATTACGTGCGAGGCATTATTATATGTGGAGCCATCTAGTTAGATTCAAAGAACTATTGTCATAATGTAATCCAGAGATAAATTTTTTTAATTTATTCTGCTGTACGCTTGATTGTCGCGCCAAGTTATGCAACAAACATCATATCATTTCAATTATCGAGGATGTAAACCATTGTAGGGAGACGCCATAGCGAAAGTGTCTTACACCCTGAAGAAAAGTTTGGCACATTTCAGGTCCTTGGACAAAAATAATAACGCGCTACAAAATCTTAAATTTTGGTAAAATCGAGAGCAATGACCTACTTGACAAACATAAACCCATGTAGCTAAGCGGATTTCAATGCAAAAAAATCTGACCCTCAATAACGTTGCAAATGTGTTACTAGCTAGCTGGCTAGTAGCTATTTTTAGTCCGCTCATCCTCATCTTAAATCCCATAGGGTGATTATTCACAGATACTGAGATAGAGGGAAGCCTTCCAGCTATGAAATTGGACGAATGGCTGCAGTACGATACGAACTGCATACTTTTTATGGTTTGGAGACTGGGGGTGTAACGGGGATGGCGCGTAAGTACGAAAGTATTGTTGTAACCATTGTTAGTATCGTCGGCATCGTCTCTCATTGTCGGTTCTAGTTCGGACAATGATGGAGTGCGCAGCCGCCCGGACTGGTAGGCAGCTTTTTGCCATTCACCCTACGGTCTCCTCACCGGTGTTTTTGGCAAGACTACCCTGGAGAGATGCCTGCCTTTTGTCACGTCTGCGGACGGGTCACACGTTGCTGCGTGATCATGCCCAGCGTCTGGGATGGTGCGCTTCTCCTGTGTGTGGCTGCGGGTTGGACGTGGAAACAGTGCAGCACTTTTTGTTGGACTGTCGGCTTTGGGCGTCATTCCGTTGCCTCCCCTTACTCGATGTTAACCGAGATGTCAGTCGGGCGTTGGGTGTTCCCCCACATGTCGCAGATGTACACGTTTTGCGTAATGTTCTATCCTTCTGTTGTACAACACGCAGATTTGTGTGTTGATGTATATCCTTGTTTATTTATGCAGGTATTTTAGTTTGTGGTGCACCGGATGTTAGAGTTAAGTTAGCAGTAAGTAGAGTGAGTCCATGACGTTGGGGTCTGTAGTACTCAAGTAATAAAGTAATAATAATAATAACAATGACAAACTGTATACTGACGTGCGTATCTAGTCACACACTAGTGTACTGCGATAAATCTAAACAACGTTACGAAAGAAATCGTATCGACGTCCAATTCACGAAGATTTTTTTTTTTAAATGTCAAAATAAAACCAACAACTGGTAAAGATGCCACCACGTTGAGAATGGTTCAGACTTTCAAAGGTGTGATACGAAATTAAAATATTGGGAAAAAGGATACTCAACCTACTGTTGACGTGGCACATTATTGCACATCTGGAGACGAGTTGAGTTGAGTTGAGTGTAATACCCAATTTAAAAAACAAAAAAACAAAAAACCAAAAAAACAAAAAAACAAAAACAGAATTCTATCATATCAAAAACCAAAACTGGTAAAAGGGATCACTAAGTTCAGAATGGTTCGGCCCTTCAAAGCAGTGATATCAACACACCAAAACTTTCGCCAAGTTAATCGCACCGAATAATAGTTTGAACATTAAATAAAAACTTGAACATTGCTACCGTCATGGGGTGGAGGCGGATGGGCGGGGGGGGTTTGGCGGATCATGAATCGATGGTCACTTGTAAAAGTCTGCCAACTGCGAATTATGGGGTTGGAATGATTGTGAGTTATATTTGTAAAGTAGATACAATTACAAATCACAGTCACTTAGACCCCAACATTGGCATATGTTTAAAAAAAAAAAAAAATGATTCCTCCACTCCGCACACCCCTCAACCCCAGTGACTTACAGAGTTGCCCTCTCGTGACTGTATCTTACATTAGAAGGTACACAGCAGTGAAGGTACACGAATAAAAACGGATTAGAGTTCACTCGAACGCAACGAACTATAATTTAAACTCCAATTCCAGGGAACAAGGATTGTGACATGCCAGCCTCCATGCACACGTATAGTACATGTACATCACTAATCAAACAAACAAAACGGTTGGATATAAAAAAAATTATACCCACAAAATACAACAAATACAACGCACATGAAGCAGAAGGAAAACCTAAATCAATAACCACACACAAAACAGACGTCATACACAGCAAAATGCCGACAAAATTGAAAAAGGCTACACTTAGGATAGCATTAAGGCTACTCTTAGGATACCATTAAGGCTACTCTTAGGATACCATTAAGGCTACTCTTAGGTAACCATTAAGGCTACTCTTAGGTAACCGTTAAGGCTACTCTTAGGATACCGTTAAGGATACTCTTAGGATACCGTTAAGGCTACTCTTAGGATACCATTAAGGCTACTCTTAGGATACCATTAAGGCTACTCTTAGGTAACCATTAAGGCTACTCTTAGGATACCATTAAGGCTACTCTTAGGATACCATTAAGGCTACTCTTAGGTAACCGTTAAGGCTACTCTTAGGTAACCGTTAAGGCTACTCTTAGGGTACCGTTAAGGCTACTCTTAGGGTACCGTTAAGGCTACTCTTAGGATACCATTAAGGCTACTCTTAGGATACCATTAAGGCTACTCTTAGGATACCATTAAGGCTACTCTTAGGATACCATTAAGGCTACTCTTAGGATACCATTAAGCCTACTCTTAGGATACCATAAAGGCTACTCTTAGGATACCATTAAGGCTACTCTTAGGATGCCATTAAGGCTACTCTTAGGATACCATTAAGGCTACTATTAGGATATAATTCCGGGTCATGCCATCCTTGTAAACATCAAGTTATTCTCTCAAAGATCAAGTTTATAGTGATCAACACCCTGAGATTGTTGTGCGCTACAGATTTCTTTGTGTCAGAGCCCGTTAGTGGGAGATCAGGGAGTGGGGCTAACCTTTCAGAAGAAACTGAATAGGCCTTAGAAAACTGCAAAATTACCCCCCCCCCCATTTTATAAATGACGGAAAATAAAGTAGCTTGAGGAAAATTTAGATCTTTTGTCTACGTTGTTCTCCTAATTAAAAGTCAAACCGTAGTGACTTTACCAATTTAGACATGTAACGAAAATAAACTATTTACGAATCTTATTGATTGGTAATACCAAGTCCCAAGAAATTGGTCAAGTATTATAGCACCACACTGGCTTCATTTCCAGGGAATCCTCCAGACAAAAAAAAAAGGTAGTGATGAAGATAAGACGGTGTGACTTTTGGTACATTCGCAGTCCTACGAAAATTGTGACGTCCAGCCAAAACCAAAACTGGTCGGCCTTTCAAAGTAGTGATATCATTCAACCAGGAAGAAACTGCCCAGTTTAATCCTATTAGCCAAGGTAATCGCACCGAATAATTTTGGACGTTAAATGAAAACTTAAAGAATGCTACCGCGGGTATTTGTATAGGTGCGACTAACTTGGCTAATACGATTAACCTTGGCGGCCTTTCCGTGGTTGAATGATATCGCTACTTTCAAAGGCTGACCGTTTTTGGAAACTTGGCAGCTTGTTCAACTTCACGGCAAGAGAGATTAAAGGTGCCTCACTCCACATTTGCTTTAAGGTATGGTTCTCAGACGTATGACATTAAAACGTATGTAAATACTGCAAAAACTTTTATTTTTCTATTTTTTTTCCCACGCACGATTCGATTTCCCTATATACATTCACCCGGACGTATGCAAATGTTGCAACGGATACACACGCACTGGATGCCCGGAAATACGGGTAGTGTATGTTTTTTAAAGGCAAAGCTGTCAACTGAATTGGCGATGACAGAACAAATAAACACAAAAAGATTAGTATAGCGTCCCAAAATACAGGACTAACAATCTTCTTCAAAACCAAAGAATGACAGGTGTTAACGATATTGCAAAATCAACAAGCCGCTACAGCGATTACCTAGTCGCAACCGGACTTCTGTACAGTTCTGCCACTACCAATGGTGGGGCGCACACCTCAATCACGCATTGCAACAGCTATCTCTATTATATAATCTAAAAGCAGTAACCATCAGAATTGCCGGTTAAAAATCTGTTAGCTTTCAAGCTTATTTTAGATTTTAGACGTAAATGTCAGCTTTTAGGCCTAATTTTTACTTGCAGCTTTAATTTCGTAAGTAGCAGCTAACGAAGATATAGATTGTATAGTAATCGTATTCATTTTTGGAACAATGTGCACCTCCGAACACACAGTTACAGTGTTACAACGTTATGCACAACGTAACATAGATCGGTGGTAGTAGGGAAGTGATGGAAGAGACACTATTGATGAAGCCAGCAGCGACGCGTAGCAACTTGACGTTGCCGTGGTAACGTGATTTTAGGGCTAATTTTCATTTTAGGCTTAATTGTTTAACTGCAGTTTTAGTTTCGTAAGTAGCAGATAAGCCAAATGGAGAATTTGGTTCGACGGTAAGCCTATTCATTCATGCAACAATGTGGCGAGACTATTTTGAACAAAGGTAAAATCTTTTTGTTCTTACGGCTGCGGGTTATCCTTAGGATTTCAATTCGACGATCAAATGTTATTATTTAATTAGTTACGTCGAACAAGTCTATTAGCTATAAGGAAGTAACGATGTTTTCATGACATTATCATTTAACTAACTTCTCACACTGAATCTAACGTTGTCTACAGTGGTCGTCAATTTCTGGTACCGTTGCGACTAAAACCAACAATAAGTCATCCACTTTGACAATTTGATTTTGATAATCTGAACGTCATTCGCTCCACACAGATTAAATGACAACATGACAATCTTACACTATTAGTAGCCCTGAATGTAAGGTTTCACCTCAATCTCCCAAGTTAAAGCCAAACTTTCGATGCCTAATTTCTCTGCAGTCTTTTAATAGTTTCCACTCAAATTTAGTGCATAACCTTTGGACTTGGCGAACATGTGTCCGAACTTTTATTAATTTCCGATTTGTCACATCGGACATCTGGATTGAGCTGGAATCGTGAGTTTCATGTTTGGCTAGTTGTTCTTGGCACGACACGTTTCTGCTTTCTTTGCAGATCAAACTATTTGCCCTGTAAAGCTGATTCTTAGCTCATTTTACAGGTATTGATCTGTGCGCCCTTTCCGTGTCAGCTGGTCTTTTTTAATTCATCAAGTGGTTCAGGGGTTAGGGAGCTCCAATCGACCAGATTGATTGTTTTTCATTGTTTTAAACACTGTTATTATGCAACAATGCCAATCAGCAAACGCCAGCTGCGAGACGCAGACTAAAGATTAAAGGATTTGTTTCCATATTGTTTTGTGCAAACCGTAATTGATAAAGATGCAAAACATTAAAAAAAGTGAATCTAAACTGCATGGTGTGCCCACGTAACACGAATTAGAAAACAAAAACGAAATCGTTTGATGCTTATGGTTTAACTGAATGGAAGTCAAATCAGCAAAGGGACACAAATAAACTTTCCCGTTAGTTTAGATACTGCAGTGTTGCTGTACTGTTTAGTCCACGTGAAACCATACTGCTGTACCCAATCCAACCATTATACACGTAAATACAATTAATGCCAGAGCCCAAATTTCAAAACTTTTCATGCCCAAACAATTGATGAATACTGTAAAGCTACGCACTCGACTACCTTCGTGCCAACATTTTTTCAATGTTCTTCAGTCACGTTGTCTACTTTACGTTCATCATCCTACTGATGATACGTAACATTTTTCGATATTTTCAAGCTTTTTTCCAGGCATGGAATTTCATTATTAATTTCCAGGAGATTTCCAGGTTTTCAAGGTCTTGCACAAACCCTGAATTACCAGTAGAGCTGTGCTAGGCCCAATAGGACGATTAGTTTTCAAACGTTTTCCAGCGACGTCGTTTAGCCAATTAGAATGCAGCAATCATTAGCTGATGTATCGTGTGCAAAAGTCAAAATGGTAAAACCATTTGAGTGCAGCAGTAAAGTTTCACGTGGACTAAACAGTACCGCAACACTGCAGCATCTGAAACCTTGCAGGAAAGTTTATTTGTGTTCCTTTGTAGTTTCGACTTGGACTCAGTTAAACCTTACCTTCGGCATCAACCGAGATCGTTTTTGTTTTCTGATGAGGAAGGTTTCACAGCGAAAAAGACGAGTGCAGCAAGATTCCCAGCGCCAACAATTATTAAAACGGGCGGGCGTGTTAGGCCGCATTTACGCAACCACTCGCCTTTGCATTCTCGCAGCTAGAAGCTAGAAATCGTCTGAAATTCCAACATGGCGGCGGTTTTAGCTCTGTCGACTCGCAGTGAAGACACTTAATAATGCGAGTTCAGAAGCGACTGTGTAAATTTCGTCAGGAGGAATTCTTTTTCATATTGTCACGGATCATAAACCTTAAAGCATTTACTCAAACGACGTCGGATTTAGCTAATCCAGATAGCGTTGTTACCATGGCAACGACAACTTTGCCAATTCTCGCTGCGAGAATGCAAAAGCGAGTTGTTGCGTAAACCCGCCCTTAATTCTTTTCCCAGCCAAAAGTTGAAATTTACACATTGTCGCTTCGCTACTGGTTTTCTGTTTGTGTTTTGTAGTGTTAGTGTGAGAGTGGGGCTGTGGGCCAAGGCTCCGAATAAATTCCACTAGCTGACCCCCAGCGTAACATACGCCGTTCTACCAAACAGCCACCTCCTCACGCCCTCCGTCGCAACCTCCCCCCCCCAAACCACACCCTCTCCCCGCGCTGGAATGCAAGGCTGCTCGCCTGCTCGCTTCTGGCCGGACGTCACGATCCCTCACCATTATCATTAAGTCTGCTCCTAAGCAATATATATATATACATATATATAGATTTAACTAACTTTGCACGGTCAT